>RJWM01014998.1:0-48911 GCA_004363535.1 Dasyprocta punctata
AAACTGTATGAGACTCTGGTCAGAGCCCAGAAAACCAGAGTACTGGTGGAAATGCTGCTGGTTAGAATGAGGCTCTGGAGGCTTCTATTAAGAAAGACTGCATTGGCTGCTGGGTCCCAGGTGGTGTATGTTGTGATTTGGCAAGAAGCTGGTCTCCATGTGTGTTTAGAGATATTGCCTGAGTGGCAGAAAAATTTCAATGCAGTCTACTATTGGGAAAGTAGCACGGTTATTGTTGAGAGCTTTTGGCCAAATCTGTGCTGGAAATTAAGAGGGAAGAGCCAATGGTGATTTGAAGCATTTGGCCAGATGGAAGGCTCTAGTGGAGCTGTGGTTTGCAAGGATGAAACAGGAGAACATGGTTGTTGAGAAGAAACAGGACAATAAAAAATGACCTAAGACCTTTCACCAGAAGAAAAGAATGTATTTGAAATGTGGGAGATCCCTTAGGGCATGATCCCTTAGGGCTGCCATGCTCTGTTGTTAAAAGTTAATGGGAAGCAAGGATTGTGATTTTTAATAGCTTTTAAAATTTGATTGTAATATAGATTTTAGATACATGTTTGTGAGCAGGTTAATTAGTCAAAGTATTGCAGTTTTAACCTTGAATTTTGAGCACCCTTTGAATATTTTGTATAAATATAATCGTAAACCATAGAACTGTATATATGTAATTGCTACATTAATATAAATCTGAACAGACCAAGACATGTTAACTTTTCACAAATCTGCCACTGGAGACTATGGTTTAAGGAAATATGCCTGGTTAACAAGGTGACAAGGGGTGGATGGTGGTGGAGCTAGCATCCTCACAGTTGCTGTGGATGGCTGAAGTTCTTCTAGGGGTCTTTATCTTGAGCATCCTGGCTCCAATGCATATCCCTCAGCTTGCTAGCACAGATCCTTTATAACACTGACACATTCTTTCTTGCTTTCACCACTGAGCTTTGGGCCTTTCTGGTGCAGATTCTTGGTACAGACTTGCATGAGACATTATTATGGGCTCTAGGCCTCCAGTTGGACTCTTGGAGGACATTGTCATAGGCTTTAGTTCTTCAGCTGGACTCATGCAGGACATTGCTGTGAGATCTCTAGTGTGTGTGCAGATCTCCTATACTCTTCTGCATTTGACTCTTTGGGTGACTATTATAAAATAATTCTATAAATTTTGTGTCCTGAATTAACCCTTACATGCCCTTGTGAGCCCTGATTACAACATCATGTGTACACTGTGCGAGGCTTTTTTTCCCTATTAACATTCATATCATATTTTAGAGTTAATTATTTATTTATCTGATGTGCTCTACTTCTTTGAGTTCCTGAAAGTTGGAAAGTGTGATTTACTTTTAAATGGCTACTCCCTAGGACAATGTTTGGAATGTGATGGGTATTTGTGAGGAACCACTCAGACTGCTTCAAAGCTCAAGGGCATCTAAGGGCACCTGAGGATGTGACCCCACTTGTCTAGTGCAGGTACACAATAGGATACAGTTATGTAACCATGACTCAGAACAGGTAAACATGCATGCACTGATTACAGCACTATGTAAGAATGTAAATATGCGATAACAACTTGTGTAAGGATTATACAAGAAAGATGACTGTTCTTGTGTTCTTGCACTCTTGTGCTCTTATACTCTGCTCTGCTCCATGCTGCCTGTTGTTGTTGCTGATGTCTTACAAACACGTGTTCTTTAACCTTGTGATCTTACCTATGAAAATCTCCCTTGAGCCCCCTGAGTGGGCTGACAGTATTCAGTACCTGTTTCTTGCTTCAATTAATAAATGAGTTGAAAGGTATGGTGGTGTAGGAACCAAGCTGTGATACTGACATAGTCACAAAACTGTGTGCAGTGTAGCAAGACAGTTTATAAAGTACTCAGGTTGGATAAAACAGTTATGGAGAGAAAGCTGTGGGGGAGAAAGGTTAAAAAAGAGAAGGATCAGATTGTACATTTGTGTTTAAGAAGTCTGAGTTTAACCTTATGAACTTTGTTGATTTATTTGACTTATTAGGTAGGGGAATAACAAGATCAGAAAAATCTGGCTTCAATGGGAGGATGGAAGGGAGATACAGAGGGGTGATGGGTGATAAATCATGGCATTGGCAGTGCTGGGAGCATAAGAATGAAGTAGAGATGAACTGCAAAGCCATTTGGGGATGGGCTGGCTAGTTTTTCTTATCCTTTATCTTGATTATCAGTACATGCATTATCTACCTAGTAGAGCAAATGTGGCAAGTACAGTGTTACAGGGTGAAATGACCTCCAAAAATATGTTTAACACCCAGTATCTCTGACTGTGACCTTACTTAGTGTCTCAGTCACTTTTTTGGTCACTGTGATGCAGCGCCTGACACCCATAATTTAAAGAAGAAGAATTTTGCTTTGGCTCATGTTCCCAGTCCATGGTTGGACTCAGGGCAGCATTGCTTAGAGAAACCCTCCCAGGCCACGTACTCAGGGAGCCTCTTTCTCTTCCTTACCGCCCAACAACTCAGCTCTCAACACACATGATTTAGTCACCTCCCAGAAGCCCCACCTTTGAGTGCATGACGCTCTGGGGGGTCATCTAGATATAAACCATGACGCTTAGAAACAGGGAGTCTTTACAGAGGCAGTCGACTCGAAGCCATCAGCATGAACCCTAACACAATAAAACCAGTACCTTTATGAAGGGAGAAATGTGGGCAGAGAGTCAGGCTCTTGTAGAGAAAAGTGTGCAAAGACGCACAATGGAAGTGGTCATTTGGCTGAAGTGTGGCACAATAAGCCATGGGACCCCAGGATGGCCACTGGAGCACTGGGAGCTGGAAGACTTGGGCAGGCCATCTTAGAAAGCACAGTCCCTGTGTGTGGTCTTGGACTTCTATCCATGATATGGAGACAGGAATTTCTGCTCTGTAACCAGTTTATCCTGAGTGTCACTCGGGCAGGTGTCATTTCAACCAGTTGATTCTTGTACTGAATAAATGTGATAAAACTGTGGTTTTATATTTCCTGTTATGTTATCTTATAACAGTTAACAAAAATAAGCAATTTCTGGTCATCTTGCATTTAAATAATTGAATGGGTAAGTGGTTAAATCTCCAATTTAGTGCATTTCCTTCATCTCTGAAGAGTAAATGAGACTGCCCAATGCACAACATTGTATCAACATCTATCATCGTATGTTGTGTTTTCTTTGTTAATTCTAAATGAAAAAATAACCTAGGCTCTTTTTTTCCACTGGACACTTTGTATAGAAAATTTCAAAGAATTACAGAAAAATCAACTTTCCCACAAATCACTCATAATTTTATATTTTTATGTCAATATTGTATGTATTTCCTTTTAGTTTTCTATAAATTTTTCACATTTACATTTATATTATATAAAAATATGAATTGTGCCTTTTGAAGGAAACATTAAGTTTCATTTATTTTCCCTGTGATGACACCTTCAGGAACTTGAAATTCCAGAATATATCATAACATTTCATCAATAGATGATCACACCATATTCAATACATTCCTTCATGGTAGTATTCAGGTTGTTAAAAACATAAAGCAATAAATACTTTTTGTTTTAAAGAACTTTGTTTACATTTCTGATGATTTCACTGATGAATTTTCACAGAAGAGTAATCACTTGGTAAAAAGGAAATGAGGAATTATAAGTTTCTTGACGCATGCATTCATTTCTTTTGGACAGTTGTGCCATTTTTTTCCTGTACAAGCAATGCACAGAGAAGTCAATCTTATTTAATATTATTGGAAGCTTTCATTTAAATCAGTCTTCAATTTGATGAAAAAAATCATGATATATTTATTATTACTTTAAAGACAGTCTTTTTATTAATAGTGAGTTTGAGTATTTTCCTTTATCTTAGACATTTATACTTCCTCTTATAAACTAAATTCACCACATTCTTTACATATTTATACATTATATTTTTAATGTTTTTCCAATCAATTTATTTGAATTTATTATAAATTTAAGACAATAACACAGTATTTACTATATTGTTCCAAACACAATATTTCTTTTTTTTTTTTTACACAAAAGATTTAGCTGAAACCCCTGTGGAGGGTGTGAATCTAACCCACCTGGCAATACAGCACATGGACAAAAAATAAAGGCAAAGAGAGGAAGTTCTTCAGTTGAGGAGCTCTGGGATGATCAATGTTCTCTGTGGAACAAAAGGCCATGAATCTAAAAGCTCATAGCTTTTGTTGGTATCAGTCAGGAAGGTGGGCAGGGGTGGAGGCAGAGGGCTAGGAAAGAGAAAGTTCACAGGCATTGGCTGTAAGGAGAAACAGAGCAGTTCTGTTCCAGGCACAGAGGCTCTCCAGTTAGCAGTGCAATGGGTAGTTTGATGCATGAAGGGTTACTGCCAGGAAGGTATATTTCTTTTTGAGTCCTATGACCTCAGTTGAAATGATATCTCATGTCTTAGTCCTGGAATCTCATAGGCTCTTGCTCAAACCCCCATTCCAGCCATGTCGGGGACGGGGACAATTCTCATCAGACTCGATCACATTCTTTCAGCTAACTAAGGGAACATATACTTCAGTATAGCCAACTCTGCATATCTCAGTGAATAGGGTTGAAGTAAAGATCAAGAAAAGGTTGAGGCAAGCAAGGGGCTTCATTTCTCAGGAGAGCACAGCTTGGAGGTCTTCCACAGGATTTAATAATTTTTAGAAAATTTTTCTTTCTTTTCTTTCTTCTTTTCCTTATTTCCTCCCTCCCTCCTTTTCCTTTCTTCCTTCCTTTTCTTCTTCTCTCCTTCCTTCCCTCCCTCCCTCCTTCCTTCCTTCCTTCCTTCCTTCTCTTTTTGTGCCTCTAGGTACTGAACCCTGTCTTACATATGGTATATAGGTGCTCTACAACTAAGCTCTACCCACAACCCCATGCTTCCTTTCCTGTGTTTCTTTTCCATGTGTTCCTGTCTGAAATAACACATGACTCTCCTGTGACCTAAGGTAGGAGTCTGCATTAGGCTGTTTTTGGAGTTCGTTGATGGAGCTACTTAATTTATGGCATATGTATTTGCTAGGACTGCTATTTATTGCAGCTGGGAGACTGGCTCTATAGAACAGAGGTTGTTGCTGACTGACAAGATGCAGGCTCACTGACTAGTCCAGCAGACAGAACTGAAGATCATCGGTTTTTACCTGACTATGGGGCTGAGTTTTAGGAGCGAAAGATGAGTGAGAGGATGGGTAAGTTTCTGAGAGACCCTGTGCTGTGCTTTGAATATCAATTGCTGCCCTTGCTTGAACTCATACAATGGTTTACTCCCCAAAGTCTTAGATGAATGGTATTATGAGGAGGATAGAAATTTAATTGATGGGGATGTCTAAAGGTGAGCACTTGGAAGTGATTGATTAGATTAGTCACTAGGGTGGATCCCTATATTTGAATCTTGCTGGCTTTAAAAGGAGAGAGAGGGATGCCCAGAAGTCGATGCCCAGATATGGAGGCACAGGGTAAAGCTTTCTGAGCCTGCTCAGGACATCCAGGCTTCAGAATCATGAGTTCAGTAAATCTCTATTCTTTATAAAGTGTCCCCCCTTGACATTGTGTTACAGTAATGAGAGCTGAGTCATACATTCTGAGAACTGGGTGCAGTCATTCTGCTTCTGGGCTAGGAGACAACGGCAGTTGGAGTTGGGTAAAGAGCTACTCTTTACATGCGCACTGAATGCAACACTTCCTGATCTCCCAAGGTGTGTGACTTTGGGAAGCGCAGGAGAGAACATCCCTGGCAGCATCCCATTTTTCAACACAGGGATCAACAACAGTGCCAATTGTGAAGCACTGATGGTAGCATCCCTGGCAGGCCCTGGGCCTATGAAGAGAAGTGAATCAAAGGAGAATGAACATGGCAGTAAGTGCATGAGCACGGAGGGCTTTCCCTGCAGACTGGGGACTCAGAGGACATAGTACAGAAGGGAAAAAGGAATTTAGGTCGTGTACTCCATGTGAGTGAATCCTAGATCAGCAGTAGCATTTCAAAAACCTACTCTCAGGAAAGTTGGTCAGTATTGTGAAATACTGCAAATGTAGATTGCCTGAATTCAGTGACTAATTAATTCACTGACATGATTATTATTCCCATTTTTGGATGAGGAAACTGGTTACAGAGCTTGTCCATGGCCACATTTTTAGAACTGATGTCATGGTTGCAAAATCTGTTGGTTTCCAAGCTCTCTCTGGGAAGACAGAAAAAACAAAAGGACAAAAATGAGGAGGCTGAGTCTGATGGATGAGAAGACATTTGCGAGGGTGTGTGTGGCGGGCCCGCCTAGGTGGTTCATTTCAGAATATGATGCCTCCTCCGAGAAAAGAGGAGGAGAGAAAAAGGTGGTGATAGAGTCAAATAAGAAGCCAAAGTAGGAAAGAAGAAAGAAATGAAGGGAACTTATACCTAACTTTTTAGTAGAATATTATGGCATTTATTGGTTGTCATATTTTGGAAGTGGTTTTAGGGACCTTACTTAAGAAGTTTAAAACATATGTATGGGACTGGGGATTGGCCAGGGAGTGGGAAAGTGACAGGACTTCTAGGTATCATGAAGGGCCCATTGCGGCAGGGCACTCTGTCTAGAGTAGGTCTAGCTAGTAGGGGTGTGTGTGTGTGTGTGTGTGTGAATGTCCATCAGCCAACTCAAGTGGTCTGATGACAAGTATAGTTCCTTGAGGTTGGAAATCTATAGCAAATAGCTCATTCATTCTGCAGCCCTTCACTGAGTGTCAGAGCCTTGCTCAGTGCTGGGAGTGTGTGGACAAAGGAGCCAGGCTTCTCCCTGAGTGAGCAACCAGCTGCAAAGCGGTAGAGATGCACAGCGGCAGAGCTGCATTACCAGGCTTGAAGGATGATGACACCATGGTGAGGGAAGCAGTGCAGGAAGTAGAGAGACCTCAGAGGGACCTTTTTAAAGGTAGACCTCAAAAGTGTCCTGAGAGCCCATTAATTCTGGTTCAACAGCCACCCTGGTGTGCCTTGGCTGACTTCCTCCTTGATGCCGTGAAAGCCGAGGCATTCCGAGTGGACTGCTACTGTCTAGCTGTTCCTCCCTTAGCCCAAACACATGAAGCTTCTCTTAGTACACTGGTCTCAAGCAGGTGAAGACACCTCCCTCTCATGCTCTCACATCTCGAGACCTGCATTAACCACGTAGAACAGGTAAGATGCACCTTAGGGTGCGATGATCTGAAATCAGATCCTCACATCTTTGAAAAACAGGGCAAATTGCTGCATACCCAGGGGTTAAGAGTGCCCAGGAAATGAAGATGGGAGGTCCTGCAGCTGGAAGCAAATGTGGCCCCATGACTTCAGGAAAGCAAGCTGGAGGAGCAGCCCGGGTGTGCCTGGGGGCTGCACAGCCAAGTCCTTCCAAATGCCACGTTGGTGGGTGAATGCGTGGAGCTGAATAACTCTTCCTTGCTTCCCTTAACTACAGTGCTAATACTCTTCTTAAAACTTTCTTTTCAAAGGCCACAGTATACTTTTCCTTCCCTGTCTCAGGGGATGAGTATTTTCCAGGATAAGCCTTACCTGGTGGAAATGACTTCAGGCCTCTCGCTTGCTTTGTTGTGTTGCAATCTTTCATAGTTTCATGAACAATAACCTCCCACTTCTCCATGGGCTGATGGGATAATTTGTTCGGCCAAGGATATGAAAACCCAAATGTAGAAGGTTTTTTAAGAGTGCTGTTCAGTAGAAAAGCTTCCAGCCGTGTGCATGCAGTCAAGTTTTATTATAGCCCAAAATAAAGTCTTCTGGTATGGAAGATTATGCACATTCCAAGTGATCAACACTTCAGACTTAAAATAAAATGTAGAATAATACAGCTGTTTTCCTGTGATTTCCAGGCACTAATGCTAGGAGAAAGTGTCACTGCCCCTGGAGTCATGAGGGTAACGGTAGACCCCTTAAATTTGCTCTCAGCACTTGGAGTGTAGTAGACTTCCTTTATGATGTGCAGCACTGGTTTGGAGAAGAGGCAGGTGGTGAAAGTTCTCCCTTGAGACAGAAAGCCTGCCCCAAGCGTCTTGCCAGCTTCAGGGTCCCGACTCTGGCCAGGCAGCAGTGCAGTTGAGGGCTAAGCATGCAATCTGTTCACTTGATGTCCTCTGAGATCTACACTCACAAGGGCAGGAGGAGCAGAAAGAAATCTGCGGACTTCCTCATGCTCTGCTAGGGATGGAGCTGTGTTTCCAAGGTATAGGTAGTCCAATGGTTGTTCTTGCAGCTGATGTCTCTGAAATGAGCTAAGAGCTGGCGTGGGGACCCCTTTCCCCTCCGAGGGCACCTGTGATGGTAAGGAGAGCCTCACCTTGGGTCCTCTCATGCTGTCCTTTTCCCTTCTACCTGGGGAGGGAAGAGTCCCGATTACCCTGGGACATGGTGTTAGACTCACAGGAGAGCTCAGGCAGGCCTGCAGGGCACTATGCTGCAGCCAGTAGGAAGGGGCCACACCTTTGATTAACTTTGGGGTTCAAACTGTGTTCCTCTGAGTGACTGAGCCATGAGGTGCCCAGCGGGAGCCCCTGGCATCATAAGTGCTGTGTTTTCTGTAGGAAACGCCATTATCCTATCCGAGGCTCTTCATCCTGGTAGAAGTGGCCCAAGTGGTTTTTAAATTTCACTGAGCCTCGGACTCCTGAAGTGAAAGCTGCAGGTGGACACAGGGCACGGTGGGCTCCCATGGGCGCCTCTCCAGTCCCAGGCCCCAGCGCTGCCTCCTATGGAGAGCCCTGTGTCAGTTAGCCTCTGAAACACCCCTGGACAGCGGAGGAGCCCAGGTGATGGTGATGAGGTGGCTGGACAGTGCATGTGTGTCTTCAATACCAGTTGTCCCCAGAATGAAGCAAGGTTCCTGGGTGAACTGAGTCTGTTGTCCAGAGACTTTAGCGGGAGGTAGGTTAGGTTCTAGTAGCAGTAAGTCCCTATTTTAGAAATTTGTCTCGAATTCAGACAATATCTATTCATGAGTTTTGAAGCTGTATACTGGGGTTAAAATATTTTCTTCCTCAATTGAAATTTTTAAATGAAGTGTTACCCTTTGTGTTAAATTAAGCTTCTTGCTGTAGTTTATTTTGCATTTGTGTTTGTGATGCACATAGCCAAGCCATCCTTCTTTGTTTAGAACTTGCTTGCTGCCTCATTTCTTCCATCTTTTAATATCAGACTTTGTGTGCTCTATGTTCTATGTGTCTGAGATTTTCCTGATCCTTGGTATGGTGAGTGAGGTTTTGGTTGAAGTCTGTACCTTTGCCCGGGAGTCTGGGTATTATGCAAAACTTCTGTGTTAACAGGTTTTTTCTGACTCTTCTCTGGCAGGAACATGGGGAAGGTGAGGTAGGCTTGTTTCTGCAGAGTGGAGGGTGGGGGTGGAGCTCCAGGTGCTCCATTTGGCTTCTGTGTGACACCCAGAGAGGGTGTTGCTGGAAGGTGCAGGCCAGAGTTGAGGCTTCCCCCAGGTAGCACTGATGCCTCCCTGGCTGGGCAGCAGAGGCCTGGCTCATTCCTACTCCGCGTCTAGGCCAGTGGACGATGGAGTAGCTCTGGACTCTGCTCTGTCCACCTGGGTGCTAGTGCTTTTGCTTCAGGTGTGATGGAATTCTAAGCTTCCTGCGTGGTGTCTGCTGATAGCAGGCTGGGCTCCCTACCATCCAGTGGGGACGGGAGTGCCAGGTCCCTATGGGGCTTCTCTGGATCCCCTGCAGCAGGGGAGGGTGCAGACCCCAGTGCAGCCCGGCAGCTCCCTGCTTGGCTTCTGCAGGCACAGGCAGGGACACAGGTTTTCTCAGGTGTTTGCTGGAGTTGAGCAGTGATTTTCTAACAGTTTTCTTTCCTGCTCCATTGCCTCTCCCATCCTTGGCTGGAGAGAGTAAGATTTTTAGGCTTCTGTGTTTGTTTGCATCCTTGGTGTTTCCAGTTTGTTGGCTTCTTTGTATTGAGATCTACAAAACAAAAAGAAAGTGTAGATAACTCTCCAACATGTTGTTCCTAGGGTCTCGAGGTACCAGGTAGATCTGCCTTCTTCTTGTCAGGTACTTATGTTTATTTTCTGTACAGAATGTACCCAACTTTTTCATTATACTTAGTGTGAGAAACAGGGAAAACAAGACCTATTCCATCTTCCTGTGTCTTCCTGGGAAGCTTTTAGCTTTTGCTTTTTTCAAAATCCATTGTGAAAATGTGTCTTCTAAATGGAGCATTCTGCCTTTATACATTCAGTGCAATTACTGATACAACTGTGTCCCAGTCGCCTTCCTAACCATGGGTTCAGCATCTGGAGAGTCAACCACTGCAGATGGAAAATATTGGGGAAAAAATTTAGATTATCAAAAAACAAAAACAAAAACAAAATCTTTAATTTGCCATGCATCATAGACTACACCGAATCTGTGTGAAAGAAGTGACATTAGGTATCACATTGTATATTATAAATACTCAAGAGATGGTTGAAAGTGTACAGCAGTGTGCTACAGACACCGAAATCTGCAGATGCTTGAATTCTTCATGTAAATTGGCATCATATTTGCATATAACTTGTATGCACCCTCCTGCTTGCTTCTTGTATTTTTTAATTAATTGTTTATTGGTACATTTCAGGTATACATAATGGTCACATTCATAGAAAATTTGTATCTGTACATGATATAACTTGGTTCTCCTCTTCCCCATTCCTCTTCCCTCTCTTCAACCCCTCTTCCCCTCCTTATGTATAAATCTTTGGTTCCATTTATTCCTTCTCTCATTTTTTTCTTTTTCCATCTCTTCCTTTCCCCTTCCTCCCTCCCTAGTTCTCCTCCCCATTTGAGCATTTTCTTCCTATTTCACAATATCTATTATACATTTTGGTCCTTATTTATACTTTCTGTTCTCACACCAGGGAAACATTATGATATTCACACATGTGTGTCCAAATTATTTCATGTAAGAGTGTGGTCTCAAGATACATCTATTTACCTAGAAATGTCTTAAGATTATCCTTTTTATGGCTGTATAGTATTTCATAGTATAAAACAATCAGATCTTTATTTATTTACCAGCTGAAGGGCATTTGGGCTGTTTTCAAGATTTAGCTATCACAAATTGTGCTGCTATAAACATGGATGCACATGTATCACCGTGGTAGGATGTTTTTAATTCTTTTGGGGAGATACCAAGAAGGGGAATATCTGGGTCAAATGTGACCTCTAGTCCTAGTTTTTCGAGGCATCCTCACACTGACTTCCACAATGGTTGCACCAGTCTACACTCCCACGAACAGTAGAGTAGTGTTCCTTTTTCCCCACAGCCTCACCAGCTTCCACTGGTTGATTTCTTAATAATATTTATTCTTTCTGGAGTGAGGTAAAATGTCAGCATTGCTTTAATTTGCGTCTCTCAAATGACCAGTGATACTGAACATTTTTTCATATATTTATTTGCTGTTTATACTTCTCGATCTGAGAAGTGTATATTCATTTCAGATGCCTATTTTTGGATTGTATCTTTAAATTTGGGGGGGTCCTGATTTTCTGAGTTCTTTATATATCCTAGATATTAGTCCTTTGAGGAATAGCTGGCAAAATTTTTTACCACTCTTTTGTGGATTGTCTCTTCACTCTGTTGATTTGTTATGCTGTGCAAAAGCTTTTTAATAGAATGAGATGCCAGTTGTTGATTTTTTGAAATATTTTCTCCGTGATTAGGGTTTTACTCAGAAAGTCTTTGCCTATGACAATGTCTTCAGGAGTTTTACCTTCTCTCTCTCAGCAGATTTAATGTCTCTGTTTTAATATTTAGATCTTTGATTCACTTTGATTTTAGTTTAGTGCATGGTGAGAGGTATGGATCTAGTTTTAGTCTTTCCATGTGGAAGAAGTTTTTCCAGCACAATTTATTAAAGAGGCCACCTTTCTCCCAGTGAAAGTGTTTGGCCTCTTTGTCAAAGATAAGGTGGTTGAGTGTGTTTGGAGTTGTATATGCATCTTCTAATCTGCTCCACTGATCCTTGGGTCTGTTTTTGTGGCCAGTACCATGCTGTTTTTACCATAATAGCTTTGTAGTATAATTTCAAATCAGGAATTGTGATGCCACCTGTCTTTGTTCCTCAGAATTGTTTTTGATATTCTAGGTCTCTTCTAGTTCCAAATAAATTTTAGGGTTGTTTTCTCTAATTCTGTGAGGTATGGCATTGGTATTTTGATCTAGATTGCATTACATCTGTGTAATAATTTTGAGAGTATGGCCATTTTAACTATGTTGACTCTTCCTACCCAAGAGCAAGGGATAGCCTTCTGTTTTCTGATAAAAGATATAATGATAGGAAGGGAAGAAATTAAATTGCTATTTGTGGATGGCATGATATTCTATATAGAAAAAACTCCACCAAAAGAATTCTAGATATAATAACCAGATTCATTTGCATCGCTGAATATAAGGTCAACACTCAAAAATTAATAGCATTCTTGTACATAAATAACAAAGTCACTGAGAGAGAAATTAGGGAAGCCACAACTTTCATAGTAACATTTAAAAAAATGAAATACTTAGGCATCAATCTAACAAATGAAGTAAAATATCTTTATAGGATTCTGAAAAAGGATACCTTCTCTATGCTTTAAATTTTCTCTAGGCTACCTAGAGTACCTAAGACCATGGAAGTGCTATGTAAATAGCTGTTTTACTGCATTGTTTATGAAATAATGGCAAGAGAAAACCCAGCTCATGTTCAGCATAGATGAAACCCTCACAGGCATTACTACATTTTGGATCTATGGTTGGTTGAACGCACTACAGAAAACCAGCATAAAGAGTGCCAACTGTGTGCACTCCATTCCTACTTTTTTGTAAAGACAGTATGCACCCTTAACTTCTAAACTCTAAATTTAGTTCATGTCTCTTTTATTATCTTAGACAAATTGACTCTATTCACTCTTCTTTGAGTTAACTTACTGTGGTTCTGTTTTGTCTTATTTATTCTATAAGCATGTGGTTATTAGAATTTCAAGATGTTAATGTTTATTGACTCATTTTTTCTGAGAACTTTGGCCTGCTCTCTGGGATTAGTTACCTTCCTCCTGAAATGCACCCTGAATTTCTGTTAGTGAAGAAGAGTTGAGCATGCATACTGTTGGATTTTGGTTTTATGAAAATGTCCTATTTTGTCCTCATTCTTGATAGATTTCTTTGGTAGATCCAGGCTTCTACAATCTTATTCCAACATATTAAATGTGTCAGTTTAATTTCAAGACTTCCATAGCTGGTGATGAAAACCGACCTTAACCCAGACACTGCTTCTTTGCAGGTAGCTGGTCTTTTCTCTCAAGCTTCTCCTTGCTTTGTTCTCCTGCAGGTTTCCAATGCTGTGTCCAAGAGTGATTTTATTGGGCTTTCTGAATCTTTGGTTTAGAGTACTTTGATGATTCTTAATAATTTTCAACTACCCTTCCTTGAAGCCTGTCCTTATCTATGTCTCTTTCTAGAACTCTAAATAGGATATGTAGCACTTTCTCATGTAATTGTTCCTAGATCTTAAACTTACTTTCTTGTTTTCCATCTTTTTTTTTCTATGCCACCCACAATCTTGGTAAGTTCTTCATGTCCAGCAACTTTTTTCCTTACTTTTTTGTCATTAAAGCTATCCATTGTATTTTAAAATTTCTCTTATTTCATTTCTAGAGATTATTATTTGGTGAATTTTAAATATACTTTGTCCATTGTGCATATGTTTTTTGGCTTTACACATTTCTTTAAATACATACACTATAATTATTTCAGAGTCTGTGTTCCGAAACATGCATATCCAAGTGAAGTCTTGTCAGAGTCTGTGTTCTTTCTGCTGGTCCTAAGTCATAGTATCCCTTTTCCTTTTATTTTTATCTGATCTGTTGTGAGCTGATGTGTTTTTTCTGAAATGAGAGTTTCTTTGGATAAGATTTTTATTTGTTTCTGACTGACAATTGGGGGAAAGTCCACTCTTGGATTACTAATTTTAATTGTGTGTTTTGTGTGTGTATGTGTGGTGTGGCACTAGGAATTGAACCTACTTTTAATTCTTTTTTTAAAATTTATTTTTATTTTTATTTTTTATTTTTTATTTTTTAGGTACTGGGGATTGAACTCACAACCTTGTGCTTGCCAGGCAGGCGCTTATGCTACTGAGCTAAATCCCCAACCCCTAAATTTGTTTTTAGTTATTTATTTTTGTTTTATTTTGAAGAGCATAAAACAAAACCAAAAAAAAAAAAAAAAAAAAAAAAAAAAAAAAAAAAAAAAAAAAAAAAAAAAAAAAAAAAAAAAAAAAAAAAAAAAAAAAAAAAAAAAAAAAAAAAAAAAAAAAAAAAAAAAAAAAAAAAAAAAGAAAAAAAGAAATAGAGTCAATGAAAACAAAACAATGAATGTGATACAGGACTTCGAAACAAGATAAAAGGAAATCAATAATGGCTACCATAATGCCTCTTGTTATCTTTAAAATAATTTCTCATACCATCAGACATAATAAAATCAAACAGAACATAATAAAACCAATCAAAATAAAACAATGAAAGCAAAACAAGACTTAAAAATAAGATAATATGAAAACAACAATGGCTACCATAATGCCTCTTGTTATCTTCAAAGAAGCTGCCCATACCATCAGGCATAATAAAATCAAACAAAACAAAAGAGAATAAAATCAATCAAAACAAAACAATGAAAGCAATACAGGGTTTTGAAGCAAGATAATAGGAAATCAATACTGGCTACCATAATATATTTTGTTATCTTTGAAATAGCTGCCCATGTCATCAAATATAATAAAATCAAACAAAACAGAATAAAACCAAACTAAACAGAACAATGAAAACAATACAGTGTTTCAAAACATGATAACAGATTAACAATGGCCACTGCCTTCCCTTTTTAGACATTTCCTCCCCTTTCACTTTCACAATATCTATTGTGCATTTTGGATCCCACTAACTCCTTTAGTTTTTTATACTAGGGAGACGACACGATGTTCACCTATGTGACTCTGAACTATTTCACCCATGAGCATGATCTCAAGTTGTATCCATTTACCTACAAGAGCCTTGGGGTTATCTTTCTTTATAGCTGAGTAGCTTTCCATTGTATAAAAAGGCTATATAGTTCTTATCCATTCTGAAGCTGATGAGCAAGCTGCTCCTACGTTTTTCTGGTTCCCTGTCACATAGAGCATTGTTTTCTCTCCTTTGGCTTTCAATCTATGAATTTTCTTTCAAGGTAAGTGTGTTTCTTGTATAAGGCATGTTGATGGATCCTGTCTCCTGGTCCACTCTGCCTGTATTTCTTTTTATTGGTGAATTGAGGTCATCTACATTAATGGTCATGGCCAACATGCACTGGCTCATCTCTGCTATGCTATTTTCCTGCCATTGGCTGCCTACTTTTCCTGTCCATTCAATTGCCTGCCCTGCTTGGCAATCCCCCTCTGCTCTGTTCCTGGAAACGTGGTCATTTTTATCTCTTTCTAGAATGTGCTTCAGTATTCTTCGTAGGGTTGGTTTGGTGGTTATGAATTTCAGTTGTTCTTTGTCATGGAAGTATCTTGTTTCTCCATTAATTTTGAAAGATAGTTTTTCAGGGTACATCAATCTGGGTTGGAAGTTGTTTTCTTTCAGGATTTGAAAACTTCACTCCAGCCTCTTCTTGACTTGATGATTTGTGTTGAGAAGTCTGTCATAATTCTGATGGGTTTTCCTTTATAGGTGATCTGTTTCTTTTCTATAACAGTGTTATGGTTTATACATTGTGTCAACTTGAGAAGTCTGGAAGCTTAATTAAGTAACTCAGCAGCTCTACATCCTGGGGTGTAGAGCGCAAGCAGTTACCTGTTCATTGTGTCAATTTGAGAAAATCAGAAGTTTAACTGAGAGACTCAGCAGGGAGCCAGGGTTCTTACTTTGTAAATATCCTTATCCTGTGCAAAGGAAGGCAAGAGATTTGTAAATGCTACACCCATCCTGGTGGGTATGTGTCCTGTGTACAATATAAGGGAGAAAAAGAGGCTTGCTCTTGCCCCCTTTTTGCTCTGCCTGCTGCCTTGAAGTGTTGCCCTGGTGTCATGCCACCCTACCTTGAAATCATTCGAATATGGACTGAAACCTCCAAGAACTGTAAGAAATAAACCTTTCCTTCCCTAATTTTGGGTGTCAGGTGTTTTGTCTCAGCAACAAGCGAAAAGTAACTAAGACAAACAGCTTTTAATATTCTGTTCTTTTGCTGAATTTCTGAGATCTTGATTATTATATGCCTGGGAATAGATTCATTTTGGTTATGGCTAGCTGGAGTTTTGTTGCCTCATTATCTGTATGTCATGTCCTTTTCCCATGTTTGGGAAGTTTCCTGCTATTACTTTTGTAAATGGACTTTTAATGTCATTTGTGTTGCCCCCTGCTTTTTTGAATTATTTTTCTTTGCATCATCTTGTAGTCATTGAATTGTTATTTCCTGGTTCCTTGTTATTTTTAAAAGATCTTTTCTTTCAGGATTGTTAGCTGCAAACCTGTTTGGAAGTCTATCTTTAGTTTCTTTCAAGTGGTTTTGCCAGCTTTCAATGGAGTTTTTAATTTCCTGTGTACCTCTTTGAATCTGTTTCATGCTATCAATATCTTTCTTATATTGTTCACTCAAGGTTTCCCTCATTTGCCTATGCTCCTCTATTTTTCTTTTATCTTAGTCTTCTTTAGATTATTATATTTTTCATTTCTTATTTTACCTGAGATAGTATTTCTGATCTAATTTCTTTTATAGCCTCATGAAGTTATTTCTTTACTTCATTTGCCATCACTTCAGAAACTTCAGGTATGTGACTCCCATATCTTCCATGTTTACATCTCCTGAACTTGCTCTGCATGGGTTGGAGGCCAGAGATTGCCTTTTGCTTCCTCATCTTGACATTTTCCTGGGTTCTTCTGAAAGAGCCAGTAGTGGGATTCCAGGCACTTTCCACATTGGCTACAATTTCTCCAAAGTGTGACTGGCTAGTTCTCCTGGCCAGTGCTGACTACAGGTATCTAATGGTGGCCATTGGGTGTGCTGGTGTGTGGCTGCCTAATGCTTTTCCCAGCCAATGCTGGCTACTGGTGGCAGGAAGCATTCTTGAAGGCTGCTGGTATCTAATTTTAATTCTTAACTTGCCCAAACATCTAGGCAGTGGACCTTTGTCCATAAAGATAATCTCAAGTCCAAATTCTCAGTAGTAATTTTTTCCTCTTTAGCACTAACTATATAGATGGCAAATATCTTCAAAGGCTTTGGGGTGCGGGAAGAGGATTGCATTTGGGTGGCTGCTTTACTGAGGGTTCACCTCCAAAATCTCCTGAGCCTATGGGTCTCTCAAAGTTTAAACCTAAGTATGCAGATGGCCCCAAGGTAAAAGGTGACTTCCCTAGTTTACCTACTTCTTTGGGTTCTAGTTCTTGGTTAGATTTTTTTTTCCTCCTCAGAATTCCTTTTATTCTTTAAGAACACTTCAAAATATTCATTATATCCAGGATGATTAGTTCTTTTAAACAAGAGGTTGTTCCAGGTACTTTGCTTAGCATTTTACAGAAACAGAAATAAAGCCGTATTTGAATCAGAACCATAAGATTTATACTGGTTTTATTTAGAGCATATTTGTATTGTTTTTCTCATTGCCTGAGGTTTTTCTTGCTTTAATATATGCGGACACATTTTATTATTTTTCTTTTCACTCCTTATTGTCTAATTAAAGTCTATCAATTCTAATTCATAAATGTTATATGTTTGTGTTGCTTATGTTTGGGACTATGTTGCAATACCTGAAGAAGCAGAACAATTATTTTTGTTTTTTAATTCATGCATGTGTGTACGTGTGTGTGTGTGTGTGTGTGTGTGTGTGTATTTGATAAAACTTGGTTTCCAATAAATCTTTGGTTTAGTATATATTCGAAAAATTAGTGTCTTCAAGTTTATAGTTGTGTTATTTAGTGGTATCCTAAGCAATAACATTAACTAAAAATGTTAGTAATATACTTACTTTTAAAAGGCTAAAATAAAATTGATTTAATTGGCCCACTCAAAAACCTCTGGAAGAGTTGATTAAAATCTTAATTTGTAAGTCCTTAAAATGTGTTCATATGCAAACACTGTACGTGTGTAGGCTTTACTTCACTACTCCCTCATACAGAGGTGTTAGATTGCTAAAACCCAGAAGGATGAGCCACTTAAAACGAGCTCAGATGTTTCCATTACCTGGAGCTCAGTGTAACTCCTGGAAGGATGAGCTTTCAAGCACATGCTTTGCTTAGTGTTCAGAGTTCATTCACCATTAGTACTTTTTCCCATTCTTTAAAAAATATAAAACTTTATCAGACATTTACATTTCTGCAGGGAACATTGTGATATGTCTGTATGGTACATTTTACAATGCACGAAAGGAGGAGATCACACTTCATTCGCTCATCTGCTCTGGTTATTTCACCAGGAGGGTTTCGCCAGAAAGCGCTTCTGTGGTGGCAGAAGCTGTGCAAATGACATTAGGAAGGCACTATCAGGTGCAGTTTGGAGAAGAAAGAGAAGCCTATATAGTTCTCTCTGTTCCGCTCTGCAAAACTAAGCCTAAGCTACTGCTAGAAAGAAAGAACTTTACCTACAATATTTTCTACAGCAAGAAAAGAACACAGGACATTTTTTTATTTTTTGTTTTTTGCCAAAGAAGCCTCAGGGTAAAATACGAACTCAAAATGTTTGGGGGGCAAAGTCTTAAATATAGTGATATAATTCCTAAAGTATTATACAGCAATTAGTTAGATTAGTGCAGTTTGCCTAAACCAGCACTGATGAAAGGTAGAAGAGGTAAAAGCTGTTAGAAAGGAGACAAGGAAACCATAACTGAAAGCTATACTTTTTAGAAGGCTGCGTCTTCTGGATGCTGTCAAAGTCACCCCAGGCGTCCGAGCCCACGTTCCCTTGGTTCACAGTAGGCCCCTTTCCTTCGGGACCATCGCACTCAACTTCCCCAGGAATAAATTCATAAATGGGCTTAACCAATAATAAGAAGAAATCTGATCCTAAGATAGCACATAGGTTGAGAGAGTAAAAAGAATGCTTAAATTATCCATCTAAGAAGAAAAAGTCCAAGAACAACCAAAACACTGAGCCCATACCTGTAAAATGGGCCAGCACCATTTGTGGGGAAGCACCCCTTTTCCAGGGTTTCTACCTCCTAAAGAGAAATGTAAAGATTCCCTCCTCCAGAAAATGAACTACCTCTTTCCTCTGAGGGCCTGAACTCTCTGGTTTTCAGTGTGTACTTTTGAATTCTGCCTAACTCTTCCCTGAAAATTCTTTTTCCGTAACAGGAGTTGGTGAAGCTGCAGACATAATCCATGCATGAGTGGCCAGGGTCTTTGTCTCAGCTTCAGGAACCTCTTTGGGCACAGCCTGAAGACAAATACCACCCAATATGATTCAACACATGTGTGTATGGTGATTTTAAATCATCTAGTAGTCACATTGAAAAAGAAAGAAATGCATGAAACTCACTTTCATGGTATATTTTGTTTTACCCACTGTATCCAAAATCATATGCTTTCAAAATATTTGATGACTTAAAACTATGAATAAAATATTTTACACTCCTTTTTGCATTAAAACTTCAAGACCCCTGTGTACTTCATACTTCCATCAGACCTTAATTAGTTTGCTAACACTGGAAATAGTTGATCTACATTTAGATTTCACAAAACATACAGCAGCAGAGATAGACTAATGTACTTAAATTGTTCCAGAAGCACTTAAACATTTCCACTATCTAAAATAATATCAGTATTTCAAATTAAATTCCAATTGATTAAAGTTACAGTGAATAAAAGTGACCCTAGCCTCATTTCAAGTGTGCACAGCCCGTGTGGTCAGAAGCTACTGTTACAGGGCAGTACAACTTGAGCCCTGTGGGATGCGGGAAACAGAGCCTTCCTTAGTGCACACAATGACTGGGAAATTGAACATAATTTGTGTGCAATGACATATTTAGATGAATGATATAGTAATAATTTCTATTGTGATTTTTTACAGGAATTTTGTTCTTAAGACTAAAAGTTGTATGGCTAATTTGGGCAGGAGCACACAACTAGTGGCTTGCTCTAGGTTTACTATTTCTAGGATAATCAGAGTCAGAGCTTGGAGTCAGCAAGAACACAGAGAAATCTAGGCTCAGGGGCTGGGTCAGAGCCCTGGTGTTGGGGTGTGGTAGTGGCAGCCCAGTTACAGACAGAGGCACCTGCCTTTTGCCTCACAGGGCCCAGGCTCAGAGCTAACCCTGCTTTCCAGCCGACCTGCCTCACCTCAGGTCAGCTCTGGGGAAGTCGAGCTTGTTAGCACGGCAACATTCAGCACTGTTTTCTTAAAGTGATTGATTCATTAGACAAATTTACTATGCTTGCTGGGTGGCCCATCCCAGACCACAGGATGGGACACTTCAAATGGCAGAAAGAGATTGTGCTTCTGCTAATATCACCGATTTGTTTAACCAAGGCTGCTGAACACAATGGCAATGAGGTTGCTGCTCCAGCAGGCACAGAAAAAATAATTTTGAGTACTTTTTATTCCCTTCCAGCTTCTTTAGGGGGAAGGCTACCGCTAGTGACAGTCTCCTCTCAGCTGGGAGGAAGTGAAGGTGGGTTTTCCTTAGCCGCTGAGGTCCTGCTGGGCTGACCTGGTGGGTTCAGAAGAGCTGGGTGTTGGTGATTTCTCCAAAGCAACATCCACAGACAACCAACTTTGATATATATTTTTTTTATTTTAAAGAGAAAAAAATAATAAAAATAGTGCTACAAAATTTCAGAACAAGATAGTAGGAGAGTGACAATGGTTAATACATGGTGTGTTGTTATCTTCAAAGTGGGTACTCAGATTATAAGATATTGGCATGAAGAACTGATCAAATAGATAAGCACAAACCTTTCATTTCAATGAGCTAATAGAAATTAGCAGTATAACTATCTTAGCTAATATATATATATAATATATATGTATTTCATTTTCTCTTCCTTGTTTTCTCCTTTCTCATATCCCAGTTTCTCTTTCCTTTTGAACAGTTTCTTCCCCGTCATAATATCTATTGTATATTTTGGATCTTATTTACTCTTTTAGCTTCTTACACTATAGAGACAATACAGTGCTTATATATGTGAGTCTGATTTATTTCACTAGTAAGTATGGTCTCAAGTTGCATCCATTTACCTATAAAAGTCTCAAGTTTATCCTCCTTTATAACTGAGTAGTACTCCATTGTATAAAAATAGATCTTTTTTATTCATTCTTTGGTTAATGGACATTTAGGTTGTTTCCAAGATCTAGCTATTAGAAATGATGCTGCTATAAACATGGGCGCACATAAATCACTATGGTATGATGTTTTCAGTTCTTCTGTAAAAATATACAGAAGGGGAATAGCTGGGTGGAATGAGACCTCTAATCTTACTTTTTTGAGGAATCTCTACACAGATTTCTACAGTGGTTTCACTGTTCCACACTCCCATCAACAATGTAGAAATGTTCCTTTTTATCCATAGCCTTGCCAGCATTTGCTATTGGTTGATTTCTTGATAACAGCCATTCTTTGTGGGGTGAGATGGAATTTCAGTGTTATTTTAATTTGCTTTTCCCGAATGACCATTGATGTTGAACATTTTTTCATATATTGATTTACCACTTGTATTTCTTCATCTGAAAAGTGTGTATTCATCTCAGATGGCCATTTTTGGGCTGGGTCTTTGAATTTGGGAGGTCTGATATTTTTCAATTCTTTGTATGTTTTTGATGTAAATCCTTTGTCTGAGGTGGCTAAAATTTTTTCCCACACTATGGGCAGTTGTTTCATTCTGTTGGTGATTTCTTTTGATGTGCAAAACCTCTGATAAGATGAGATCCTAGTTGTTGATTCTTTGAAGTATTTCTCATGCAGTTTGGGTTTTGTTCATGTACTCTCTGCCTACACCTATGTCTGCAGGATTTCTACCTTCTTTCTCTTCTGGATTGAGTGTTTCTGTTTTAATATTTAGATCTTCAATCTGTCTTGATTTTAGTTTAGTGCATGGTGATAGACATAGATATATGTCTATTTTTAGTCTTTGGCATATAGAGAGCCAGTTTTTCCAGCAGCACTTTTTAAGCAGGCTTTCTTCCAGTGAACATGGTTCACCCCTTTGTCAAAGATAAGGTGACTGAGGGTGTTTGTGATTGTGTAGTTGTGTTGGATGCTATTGTGAAGGGTGTGGTTTCCCTTATTTCTCCCTCAGTGAGTTTGCTGTTTGTGCAAGGAATGGTATTGATTTTTGAGTATTGACTTTGTGTTCAGCTATGCTACTGAATTTGGTTATTAAATCTTTCCTACCCTTATTCTTTTATTTCTCTCTCTTATCTAATTGCTCTGGCTAATATTTCCAGAACTATATTGAATAGGAGTGGTGACAGTGGACATCCTTGTCTTGTTCCTGATTTTAGAGTGAAAGCTTTCAGTTCTTGTCTATTTAGTAGGATGTTGGCTGTTGGTTTGTCATAGATGGCTTTTTATCAGATTGAGGTAAAGACTGTCTATTCTGATTTTCTGTAGGGTTTTTATCATGAACAAGTGTTGGACTTTGTCAGAAGCTTTTTCTGCATTTATTGAGATAATCATATGATTTTTGTCTTTGGTTCTGTTGATATGGTGTATTACATTTATTGATTTGCATAAGCTGAACTGTCCCTGCATTCCTTGGATGAATCAAACTTGGTCATGGTGTATAATCTTCTTGATGATTTGCTGCACTCTGTTTGCTAATATCTTATTGAGGAGTTTTATACCTATGTTCATTGGAGAGATTGGCCTGTAATTCTCTTTTTTGGTTGGGTCTTCCCCTAGTTTTGGTATCAGGGTAATACTTGCCTCTAGGAATGTGTTAGGGAGTATTGCTTCCCTTTCAATTTTATTAAAGAGTTGGAGGTGTATTGGCATTAAATCTCTGAATTTCCTGTAAAATTCAGCAGTGAATCAGTCAGGACCTGGGCTTTTCTTTCTTGGTAAGATTTTAATTACATTTTCAATTTCATTAACTGATACTGGGTTATTCAGAAGTTTTACATCTTCTTGATCTAGCTTTAGTAATTCACATGTTTCTAGGAATCTGTCCATTCCTTCTGTGTTTTCCATCCTATGAGTGTAAAGATTTTTGAAGTGGGCACTGATGATTGTCTTAGTTATTTTTCACTGGTTGCTGAGACAAAACACCTGATGCCCAAAATTAGGGAAGGAAAGGTTTATTTCTTACAGTTCTCAGGGGTTTCAGTCCATACTTAGTGGACTCCAAGGCAGCACGGTGTGGCAGGGCAGCCATTCATGGAGGCCACCAAACAGCAAGGTGAACTGGTGAGAGAGAAAGGACATGCCTTCCTCTCGCCCTTACACTGTACGTCGGCCCACCCCTGGGTGGGTGCAGCACTCACACCACCAATCCCAGTGCTAGACAACAAACCAGTCATGAACTCCAGACTCAGCCCCATCTACAATTACATGAGGCTTTGGGGGGGGGGACAAAGGAGTTGAATTCTTTGGCTTCTCACAACAATGATCTTCTGAATTTCCACAGGATCTCTATTGACTTCACCCTTCTCATTCCTCAGTACATGAATTTTAGTCTTTTCTTTCCTTTTTTTTTTGATAGGGTTGGTTAAGGGTTTATCAATTTTATTTATTCTTTCAAAGAACCAACTCTTTGGTTCATTAATGCTTTGTATTGTTTTCTTTGTCTCTGTTGCATTAATTTCTGCTCGGAACTTTATAATTTCCTGCTTTGTATGGGCTTTGGGTTTGTCTTGCTCATCTTTTTCTAGAAGCTTGAGGAGCAGCATTAAGTTGTTTATTTGTGTTCAATCTGTTTTGCAGATGTGAGAATTCACAGCCATGAATTTCTACTTTAGCATTGCTTTCATTGCGTCCCATAAGTTCTGCATTTTCAATTAGTTGTAGATATTGTTTAATTTTATCAGTTAACCATTGATTGTTTAGGAAGGTGTTATTTAATTTCCATGTGTTTATGGAATTATTGCGGTATTTTTTATCATTAGTCACCAATTTTATTGCACTATGGTCAGATAATGTACATGGGATAATTTCAATTCCTTTGCATTTACTTAAGCATGTTCTATGGGCTAGTATATGGTCTGTTTTAGAGAACATCCCATGTGCAGTTGGAAAGAATGTGTATTCTGATGTCGTTGGGTGGAACACTCTGTAGACATCTACTAAGTCCATTTGTTTACAGGTTTGGCTCAGTTTCTGGTATTTCTTTGCTGATTTTTTGTCTAATTGATCTATCTTTTTGAGACAGTGGAGTATTAAGGTCTCCCATTACAGCTGTAATATTGCTTATTTGACTTTTTATGTCTACTAATAATTGTCTTATATACTTGGGTGCTCCCATATCTGATGAATGCATATTTATGATTGCTATCTCTTTTTCTTTACATTTCACCCTAATAAGTATGTAGTGACCTTCTTTATCTCTATTTATCATTCTTGGTTTGAAGTTCACATTTCTGCAAGCAGAACAGCTACCTCTGCTTTTTCTGGGGTCCTGTTGTATTGTTTTCCATCCTTTAACTTTCAGTTTATGAATTTCTTTTTGAGTTAAATGTGTTTCTTGTATACCTCGTATTGCTGGATTGTTTTCTTGACCCAGGCCACCATCTGTGTCTTTTGATTGGTGAATTGAAGTCATTTACATCAATGCTTATAACTGGTATGTATTGGTTTATCTTGGGCGTGATATTTTCCCACTGTAGGTTCCCTGCTTTTCTCCTCTAACTGCTTGCACTGCCTGGTGATTTTCTTTTGTTGTTGTTCTTGGAATTGTGGTCATTTTTTATTTCTATCTAGAATATCTTTCAGTTCTCTTTGCTGGGACTGGTCTTCTGTTGGTGGAGTTCTCTGGAGCCCAACTGCTGACTCCTCACTGCTGCTCAGACACTTGCACATTGCTGGCACTGATTACTCCACCCTCCAAAGGCCTGTGTACCCGGGCCAGCTGTCCTGGGTCTCTGTGTTCCAATCACTCTGCCCACCCTTTGCCACTTCTTGAACTAAACCTCTTGCTCACAAGTGCCATGCTTGTCCCATCTGCTCTCTGCCCTCATGACCTGGAGAGGCCATCTGCCCAATGACATGGTACTCGAGTTCCCAGTGTTCTTCTCATGATTTCCTTTTACCCTTTGACCAGAATAAAGCATGCAAATCTGGGGAGGGGAGGTGGGAGAGGGCTTCGAGGGACAGATCTTACAGAATGGGCTCTCAGAGTAGAAGTGAACACAGGTGTTCCAGTTTGCCTTGGTAGTGTCACCCACAGGTGCCACTGTGGAAGATGTGCCTCCCAGCTCTGCACCACCAGAGACCACAGGCCAAGCAGGACCTCGTGGGTCACAGGGACCCTGCCAGCCCCTGTAGTCTCTTTCTCTCCCTTCTCCTCACTGCACAGGATCCCTCTGGTGAGTGGCATGGCCCTGATGGTTTTCACTGGCACAGGGTCAGCACCCTGTGTCAACCACTCATGAGCAAAATCTTCTGAAAAAGCTGTGACCCACCATAAACCTGACCTTTGCATCAGTTGGTTATCTTAGGTCATGGCTCTGGTAATGAAAGCTCACACTGAAACATCAATTTTTGAACATCTAAGATTGTTGATTTAAGATTACTCCTGCTGTTTCAAGTGATAGCCTGTCCAGAATTTCTAAGACTCCTTACTAAACTCAAGCCTGAGCCAACCCATCTGGGGTCAGCTTGGTCATCTTGTGAGGAATTTGTGTGGAGAAGAGGGGCTCTGACATGACCACAGGCCTCAGGGAGAAATTTACCATGAAGAGAACTCTAAGATGTCCTAAGTTTCCCCTTTGGAGATTTCAATACAAGGGAATTGGCAAAGGGGAGGAATGTAGAGGGGCAATGGTTTATGGCTACCATGAATTCCAAGTTTCTAAAACATCCAGACCTCTTTGTGGTAGAGGTAGAGTCATCCCAGCAGTGTTGGCTACCCTGGGCACCATTTAATCTGCTGCAAGCATAACAGGCTGAATATGTGGGGCGAGACAGTCACTCTGTGTTTTATTTTCACTTCCAGAACTTGTTTCCACCTAAAGTAGGATTTGTGAAGCATCCATGCCACATGGTAAATTATTAATGCAGAGAAAAGGTCATATAAGAGTTGGCCAAATAATTCATTTGGAAGAATACATATTTTATTAATAAGACACTTCTTTTTCAAATGAGAAGCAAGGCTAAGAAGCATCTCCACATATCCATGGGATAACATTGGGGTGGCTCATGTTAAGCAGAGTCCAGACTGGATGGAAAGAGCCAGGAGTGGAGAAGACACGTGATCAGGGCAAGTGATGGAAGAGGTCTGGCACTAGTTGGATTTTGAAACAAGAGGCAACAGAATTTTCACAAAGATTGACAAGTGTAGGAAATAAAACGAGGAGTCAAGGATAACCCCAAGGTTTGTGGCTTGAGCCATAGCTGGGAAATTTCTATCACCTCGGGCAAGGAAGGCAGCAAGCAGAAGCAGTTATTGGCGAGGGAATGAAGATCGTTTTATGCAGTGCAAGTGAGATCTAAGATGCCAGCAGCGTCCAAAGGGAGCTGTTGAGTAGGTCCACAGTGGGGCTGGAATTCAAGCAGGAAATCTGACAGGAATCAGCTTGTGGAGGTGGGTACAATGATTTCCAAAGGAATACGTTTAGACAGAACAGAAAGGAGGACCAAGGAACAAATGGCAGGTTATTCTAAAGTTTTGAGCTACATGGAAGAGGATGGAGGGGCAGAAATCAGTGAGGGAAGAGGAAAACCACCGATGCCCCGAGTTGCACACTCGGCAGTCCCCGCACCCTAATACCCTGCGCTCTGGTGGGGTCTACTTTACTTGGAAGGAAGCCACTCTGTCCATGGAGGCAGAGGCACATGGGATGGTGCCCCTGCTATGGTTTCATGGGGAGATGTGGGGCGCTGTGGGCTGACTGTGTCTGGGGAAACCTTCAGGCCCCAGTCAGCGTCTGTTTCTGGTGGCTGCATCCTTTGGCTGCTTCCCTTCTGCATGAATCACTGGTAGTTTCCCTGGGACAGCGAGGGCTGCTCCTAATTGAAGTCCCAAGAATGTAGTCTTCTATGTTCAGGAGCAGTCCCTTCCATGTCCAGAAATAAATCGCAGTTCTGCTCCTTGGACTGCTTCTGGTCCTAAAGCTTCCTCAGCATCGCCCTCCTTGATGGACTTCCTGCCTTTGAAACTAACTTGATTTAGTAAAGACAGATAATGCTTTGCATGCCCTCCCTCCCTGTGTCTTTCTGCCCAGGAATGTTTGAATTCTGTTTATGAAGAGGAATTGTTAAGATACTGTTACTAAACCTCTTGATTTAGTACTAGAACTACATTTTTTAGAAATAAGGTAAGCTGTCTGCAAAGCAAATGAAGATTGGCAGTCGTGGCATCTTCTGGCATGGGGGAAGCATGTTACCTCCTCAGATGTTTCATGGGAATAAATGCCAATGGGCCCAGTGTGTGTCACATGGTCATGGGTCCTGAGGCACGTGAAAAGTCCACTTTCAGAAAAGTGAGTGTCCTCTGAGGCCACCTGAGGACGTAAAACAGGAACTATCAAAGCATCCCATGCCTTGTACAGTCCTCAGGACTCCTCCTCTTTACCTTCATCCTTTTGATGCTGGGGGAGTCGATTTAAGAGCGAATCTCATTTTACAGTAGCACAGAGCCATTTGCCTTTTATTTATGTGCAAATTTAGAGGCCAATGCATTCAAGACACAGAAAACTCAGACTGAGAATAAGGAAAATAGCATTTTATATCTTTACTAGCATCGTATGTGTGTGTTGTGCAGATTTGTGTCTTCCCATGCATATGAGAATGTTGTCAGTTCTGTAAGGGCAAGGATTAGGTTACCATTGCGTGATTTGTATAAAACCTAAGCACAATATTCTACCTTTACTTAGATTAAAATATAACTCAGGGATGACATTATGCTTGGCTGCTTTAATGATATTTAATACTGCACTGAGTAATGATAAGTATTTACCTGTCGAGTGCAGAGAACTTTTCCTTTTTTGATCATGGTTTCCATACAAGTGAACAATTAGGCTGATTTCTTTAACTTTGGTTTTTTTTTCATCCAGAAATTGCCCCCAAGTATTATTAGTTAAATCTTTACTGTATCTTGCATTCTGTGACATGGTGTACGGTGCTAGAGTCTGACCATTAAGGTATTGGCCAAGCAGGCTCAAAGGTTAATTGAAAATCTCTAATAGCTGCAATACTCCACAGACAAAATCCTCATGGCTATTTTCTTCATTTATAAAGGCTTGAGTCTTTCTTACCATTAATGTCAGAAGCACAAATGATTCCTTTGAAAGGGATTTGAGAGCACAGAATCTGCAAAGAGGAAAGAATTGATGTATGTGGATTGCTTTCCAGGAGGCTATAGTTCCTTTCATATACTTATTTTAAGATGCCTTCTTTTCCTGTGTTTCAAATATGAGTGAGTATCCCCCCTCCCCTGTGGGAAGCCCCCTGGTAGATGCCTAAAATCCAGACTAGTACTAATTGTATGTCTTTCAATATACATATGGATCCATGATTGTCATTTTATAAATTGAGCGCAGTGAGATACTAACCAAAATAACTAATGGTACAGTAGAAAAATTATACAAATAAACTATAATAGAAGTTATGTGAATGTTCTCTCTCTCTCTCTCAATATCTTATTATACTTTCACCCACTCTTTAAAGCCTGTCTTTGGCAAATCAGGATTGCCAGCATCTCCACTTTTGGCCTTTGGGGTGACTATTAAGTGCATTAAAGGTCACTTGAACACAAGCACCATAGCACTGTGACAGTAACCTGATAACCTAGGCTGCTTCCGGGTGACTAGCAAATGGGTCCCACACACTAGACGAAGGTCTGATTCATGTTGTGAGCCGGTTGGGGCAGGCACCACGAGATTTTATTACACTAGTCAGAGTGGATGGCAAAACACGAGTTATTTATTTTTGGATTTTTGAATTTAATAGTATTGGGTCACAGTTGACTGTGGATAACTGTGAAAACAAGCAAAACAAAACTGAATAAAGAAGGAGGACTGTATGCACAGATATAATGGAAACCATAGTAAGACTGATCAGAGACAGAACTGAGTCATGCATACATAGTTTTTTTCTCCCTGAAAACAATCAATTTTTAATTAGATCATTCAGATAAAGTTACATAACAAATATCCTCATTTTGAGTATGGGAACAAAAGGTCCTGTGATTGAGACTGAACTGAGATCCCGCACGCCTTCACCCTCCACGGTGTTGTGTTTTCTCCTCACACGATACCTCAAGAACCAGCCCTCAGTGCTGGTGATTGAGACTTGAAAGCCTCTGATTTTGAGATTGTTTGCTTTCTGACATTTGATCTTGGCTAAATCACAGAACCAACTCTGCTTCATTTTCTCATCAGTGAAAGAAAGATGATCCTTTGATACCTTGTCAGCTCCAAAGATATTATTAGAGTGCCCTGTGTGAACATGATATTGAGGAGCATTTTTAGTATCTTAAAAACCTACTAAGTTAACGTCTGCAACAGTTGTGTCACTGTTATTGACTTTTTGTGCATATAGAAAGAATTCATACTAAATCTTCACTTTTATCTTTAGTTCTTGAAAACCACACATGTAACAATGCTCTCTTTTTCTCCATAAAGAAAAACAAGTGTAGACTGTACAAAGAGAAATATTCTCCTTGTTGCTGTCCATTAATCAATTTCTAGTCCTTCTGCTGAATCCTGAAAAGCATCTGCTCCATTTCAAAGGTCTAGCTAGTTCCTGTCAGCAGCCTGGATGAGTGTCTTTAACTGCACAGCAGAGAGCCTGCCACGTAAATATTTTAAGTCCTAAGTCCTCATCCTGAGCCCACAAGTGATTATCCTCCACAGCAGAGCTACAAATGGCACCCTAATTAATGGTGTCTCAAGTCTCTTTCCCTATTGCTATGACATCAAGTTATGGGCCTAAGTAGAAGGGATAATCACTTAGAAAAAAAGGCAAAGCAAATAAAATACATCAGAACACCGGTCTTCAGAGTTCCCTGGGAAGTCTCTGCCTCATGCAATTCACCTTGAGATGTGAAGCACAGTACTGCCTGTGTGCTCGCCCTGCCCATTTTGTGTATTTCCTAAGATTTCCAGTTCTTCATTACTGCTTTACTGCTGTGAATTGCTTTCTTCTGTGATGCGAAGATTATTTTTCATTGTGCTTTTCGTTACAACTTCATCACTGTAGAATTTGTTCCCTTCAGCCAAAGCGAGTTCCTTGTTATTTTCCCATCTTCACTTATTTCCAATATACCAGTCAGCCAGGCAACCAGCAGAATGAAAGGCCTGTTGGCATCATTATGTGTGAGATTTTCTGTGGGAAAAGCTTTGCTTTGACTCGCTTTTTTTTTTTAAATGGTGTCTGAGATGAGGACATGAGGCAAAAAGCTCAAATTGGATTTAAAAAAATAAAAATACAGAAAAAAGCACCAGCTCACAAACAGGAGACTAAAATGTCATCTCCATTCTAAGAACCGAGTGCCGTTCTCAGATCAAATGCAAAGGGTTCTTCTTTTGGGTCAGCTCAGCTTAGAGAACAGGAGGCACCATATGGAAGAGGCTCTGAAGCAATTACACCAATGAGAGTTTGTAGTGAAATGGTTTAGAAATAATAAAATCTAGATTAACCAGGGCTGAGTTAACTGGAACTTTCAATTATCCATATTTCAGTCAGCTTTTTTTCTCCTAGAGGAGTAGCTACATGATGGTAAAATAAACTTACAGAGTTAACAATCCCTTCTTTTGTTATTTTGGAGGAAAATGAGGCATACAGTTTAATGATTAGTGTCTATTTTTCTGTCTGAATTTAGAACTCTAGCAACTATCTCTATTTTTCTCAAGTTTTAGTGCATTTTGGTTATGGAGATTAATGGGTTTCATTTTTGCAGATTCATAGGCGCACATAGCATACTTTCATCACCTCTCCTCCATCACCTGCCTACCTCCCCTCCCCTCAATTTTACATACTTTGGGGGGCTTCAATGCTCATAATGTATTTTGATTATATTCATAACTCCATAACCCACCCATGTGCTCCTTCTTTCTCCTTTCTTATTCCCTTCCTTTTGTTAATAATAGTCTCCCTCCTACTTTCTTCTCATTTTTTTTAGATTCCATATCTCAGGGAGAACATTCAATATTTGTCTTTCTGATTCAGGCATCTATCTCTCATGAGAGATGTTGAGGACAGGACAACAGCTGATATCCATAGCTATCTAAGGCCATGGCAAAGTCAGGCTACTTGTCCTTATACCCCCAGGACACAGATATTGTACTTCCTGCTCACAGTAGTCACACAGTCTCATGTGCTGAAGTGGCAGATCATTGCATGGTCAGGTGCCGTAGCTCAGGGAAGTGAGGTAACGGGCCAGAGCCACATCCCCACTTCCAGCGCCAGAGTTGGGATCAAGGCTTTGTGATTTCAGATCATAAGGTCATTGTTGTTTTTTCTCCATCACATTTAATGGAGAGATCTCAAGGACTCTGTTGAGTTTAGAATTTTAAAACGAGAAATATGATTTCACATAAACATAAACTAAAGGTAAAGCAGATGTACCTACTAACATTTCATGAATTTAAACTGTAGGTTAGAAACATAGGAAATAGGAAAATTAATTCAATATAAAGCAGAGACATAATAGAACCTGACAGGCTTTTAATAAACTCTAATTTCAAAAATGCATTTAATAGTTTCGGCATCCAAATAGGTGTTATTGCTTTCGCTTGTTCTTTTGTTGATTGGCACTATGTTGGGGAATTGTATCTAAAGCAAGCAACACATTTCAAAACATATGAGGCTTACAGAGAGTTCTTCCTGTACCTCATCATGGTCTAGGTGCAGGAAGGTTATATTTGTAATCGCAGGGAAAAGTTATTGGAATTCCAATAAGCTAATCCCAATCTACCACTTCCAGTGCAACCCATGGCGAGAATAAAGACACTAAGGCGTATTTATAATTATGGGGAGCCAAGGGTGTCCTAAGTTGAGCCAAGATGGTGGTTCACCAGAAGGAAGGCCACGACCCAGGGCCCAAGCCAGATTTTATTAATTCATGAAGAAGAGAGTGACTTGGGATGAGTGACTGTGAGAACGGTGGGAATTATGTGAGTGCTGTGAGCTGGGCTAGGTAGGAGGCCTGAGAGCACCTCTGCAATCTGCAGAGAGAAGGGTGTGCAGAAAGACCAATCTGCATAGCGTGACTGAGGTAGCATTCAACATTCAGGGCTAGTGCCTCAGCTCTGACGTGCAAACTGTTCTGCCCTGGGAAGTCACAGCCTCTTATCTCAAGGCTTGAACCCAGTTAACAGCCCTGGAGTGGGGCTCTGCGTCCCACCTGGCTCAACCATATTTTAGGGAGTCACAGGGTGGGGAAATAGCGACCATCACCTAATTTCAAAGATTATGCATCAGCACCTCAGTTAACCTTATTTACATTGCTCAGAGTCAATTGAAGGAAAAAGGAAATGGCTAAACCTACTCTGTACACATCAGTATGTGGAGATAGGACCAGGGTTAGCCAAAATGGAGATAACTGCTCTTTGTTCAAGAATTGTCCAGGTGGTCCTACATAAGGCTGAATGACAAATTCTCATCTCGTGAAAGTTGGTTGTACTTTGGAATTGGTAGACTGTGAAAAAATCCCTTAAGGTTATATCTTTCTTTCTTTCTTTTTTTTTTTTTGGTGGCAGGGATCAAACTTAGGACCTTGTGCTTACCAGGCAAGTGCTTGAGCCACTGAGCTAAATCCCCAGCCAAAGTTGTACCTTTTTTACCTTCTGTACCACTGGGCTATCTGAGTGTCTTACTTCCCAAACTGTCAATAAACAATTTTAAAAACTGTGATTTGTTATTTTGCCATACTGAGAGATTAATAAAAACTTTATGAAATTCTCACTTTTGATGTCTTTGTATGGCAAAGTAAGAGGATTCATTGAGAAGACTTTTTGTTTGTTTTGATTGTCTCTAGGAATACTCTTAAATCATTTTCATCAAGTACTGAGAAGCACATTACATATGTGGAGTCAGAATGCATTCCAGCAAGTCTGAGAGGCAGGAATGAGTATTCCTCCCATAGGAAATTGTTTTCCTTTTTATAAAAGTAATCACTTCACTGTTCACAGTGTTTTAGGTCATAGGTATAGAGTGGCCCTTTGCATTTTTTATGTGATTACTTAGATGAAAACTGTGCAATATATAATTAAAATTAAAAATGTCTGTTTATGCCAAGAAGTTGGTTTGCCTCTCTGAAGTCCCTTGGGGGATTAAATGGGCGGCTTACTTGGGAGAACCTCACAAATGGGTTTGCTCCTGACATCAACAGGCAGTGACTGCATTCACCTGTGCCCAAATGTGATTTCTGGAAACAGTTTCAGATGACCACACAGCACCCAAGCAGTTGAAGCCAGGTCTGTAGGAAATGTACTTTTCTCGATCTTATGGATGACAGCCCGCATCTTTTCTTTTCTCCTGGGGAAAACAAGCCCATTTCATATTTTTCAAAATGGTACTTTAAGCATTTCAAATTATTTATTGCAGGCCTGAAAGATTTTGAGTAAATGCAATCTACAGAAATCCCCATGACTCTAGGACAAGAAAAGTTCTCAGGGACAGAGGACACTCTGCTGTCTGCCCCTGGCTGACAGCCACACAGCTAAGTTGCCTCTCAGACTGAAGGCATATGTCTATTTTCTTCCTCTGGGACAGTCCAGCTTGGGTGTAAAGGCTCTATGGGCTGATACTTCAGGGAAGGAGTTGGAAAGGCCATTGTCGTCTGGTGGGCAGGCAGATTCTGGGTTTGATTCTTCTTGCCCGTGAATCAGCACATCCTATTATGTCTTAAGGTATCACATTTTGCTGTTCCTGCAGTCTTGTAGCATTGCTAATTAAAAGTGTCTGCTTGGCTGAACAAGTTTTCTGCGCTTTCAAAAGACACTTTTGTGTTTTCCTTTATTTGCGTTTCTGATGCCATTTTTGATCTCGCTTTTTGCAAACTAGGAACGTAGACTGCGGAGGTACAGGGCTGTGCAAGTGCTGTAGGGGAATTCTGGCTATGGCAGGCAGATAGGAAACATCTGCTGAGGGAGGGCGCCTCTGAGCACAGCCTTTGGAGTGAAGGTAGATAGGCTGGTGGAAAAGCTTAAGACAAATCATAAAAAAATTGGAAATATTTAATTCGAGAAAAAAGAACTGATGTTGGAGGGAATGAAGCAAAAGAACAGTAGAGTAGAGAAAGGGAATCCTGCACTGGCCAGTGTGGGACTGAAAATGCCTAATTCTGAGAGTGTCTCAGCACCTGTCAGTGAATTGAGACCACTGGTGCTGAGGCTAAAATCGAGCAAATGTCTACAAATTGTAAGATGAGAGGATGATGGAGCTAGGGTTTGAAAGCAGGAGGTGTAAAGCGGTGTTACTTTCATGATCAAGAGCATCTTTGTAACATGCATTGTGTATGATGCTCTCTCCATTTCATACATCCAGTTCCCCTGTGATCACACCCTTATTCATGCCACCCCAAAAAATTAATAATAATAAATAAAATGAAGTCGCTAGCTGTTCATGTTGGAAACTGCTCTTCAGTCTCAAACAGAATATGGCAAATTTGTGGCTCTGGTTCTGCTTTCTGCCCTGCTGGTGCCATGGGAAGATGCTCACTGGTAATGGTCATAGCCCATGGCTCAAATTCCTATAAACCCTTCCCAACCTCTGAGCTTGGCTTTCCTGATCTCTCTGTTCCATTACTGCCTCCTCTCAGCCTCTGTGGTAACAGGGATTTGAATACCTTAAAGAAAAGGAAATAACAGAATCCTTTGGTTGAATGGACTATGTTGATGTTCAGGACAATCCCTGCTTTCCTGACAGGTGATTTCCATTTGTTTGGTAGTCTTTGTGTGTAGGAGTGTGATTTAGCTTGGCTTATAATACCCTTGAGTGCTCTTTCACCTTCTTAATCTATTTGTTTGATTATGTTGACATGGCAGGAAAAGGTATTTGAACACATTAATGTTCAAATACTCTTGTTAGAAAAACAAACCGGCAGAACAAACTTTAGCCTACTGCGTTGTTATGTTTGTAAATCTCCTTATTCTGAAAGTCACAATGTATCTCCATCATTGCCTCCTGATTTCACCCACTCCAAGCTTTTATGAAAATATAAAGGTTACTAAATATTTGGTAGAAGAGGATGCAATACTATTGATTTGTTTTACCAATTAGTTGTCATAAAATGAATAACAGTACATGAAAATTGCTGGCCAGCAATAGAGTAACTTCTTGTAATAATGTATCTGCAGATAACAATTAAAAACTCCAAACAAAATTAAACACACACACACTCATTCATGTGCACAATCCAAAAATATGGAGAAAACGATAAGCAGACAGAAAATGGAGGGCTTTGGGCACTTTAAGGGCAGTCTACATTTATGAGAATCTTTCTTTTAGCATTTATGGCATCCTGCCCCAGGTGACCCACAGGGAGGCTAGAAATCAAGTAGAAAGCTGTATTTTTCTTAGCTTGAGGTGTCATTGGGCAGAGTCTAAAAATGTGTGAGAGCCTGGAAATTGAAGTGAAAAAGTTTGGAATGAATAGAGCCCTCAAATATGAATATAATGCCCTGAAATTTTTGGCTGAACCAGCAGAATGCTTTTAGTGGAGTCCCGCAGAAAACCACAGCTGGAGAGCACAAAGGATCATGAGAGGTTGAAACTGATAAGTACTGCAGACAAGAAAAGGTTTGGCACTTGACTTCCACCAAATTAGAAGGTCTTGGTGAAGTAAAATAAGCATCTATATGTTCAAAGTGATAAATCAGTAATCACCCTATCTGCTTAAATAACAGTCAATATTCTTTACAAGAAGGAAAGAAAATTTGGTCTCTAAAATGTTTCTCTAGAATGGTCCATATATAATTCAAATGACAAGATACATAAAGACGTATATGGTCCGTTGTCAAGAGAATAAAACAAAATAAGCGGAACATGGAAACAGGTTCGATGATGAACAAAAATCTGAAATTAGAAGACAGGATGGATTTTAATATTGCCATTTTAGATATCTTAAGTGTCTACAAAAAACAAGGCCATGATTGACAGAGAAGTTCAACTGGAGAAGCACAATCAAAACTTATCAAATGGAAAATTTAAAATATAAAAACACTATCTATGAATTAAAAATTTCACTGGATAGGCTTAACTATAGATTAGCGAGAGATGAAGAAAGAGTTAGTGCACTTGAAGACAGGTGGATTCAGACCTGAAAGAGAGAAAAAGGATTAAGGATAAAAAAGACCAAGGTCCTCTGAATTTTGAAACAATTTTAAGTGGTCTCACACCACTATAATCCTGTCCCGGGAGGAAAGCAGTCCAGTAGGGGACATTTGGCTCTTTTTACCCCTGGTTCCATGAAGCAGAACCCAAGCACCTGCTACTACAGTTTGGCCAAAAGTTTCACAGCTTTGTTGAAAAATTCACCAACACTTTATTTAGAATACAAAGGTGACTGTATGTGTGCACATGTGGTATACTGCTGGCTCTCAATTATAAAGAAAAAGTGCTAACTTGCATATAGAGAAAAGGACATTTACTGGCAGACAAACATATGTTTACAGTCGACTTCTCATCATAAATGGTGAAGGTTTGAAGTCAATGGACCATACTTTTAAAGGGCTTAACACACATCAGCTCCACATTCTATATATGTGAGAACATTTATTAAGGTGAGGTTATAATTAAGACATTTCCAGGTATATGAGATTTGAAAAAATGTATTGCTAGCAGATTTGAATTATAAGAAATGGTAAAGGAATTTCAGAATGCACAAAACTTGTGACTGAGAGGAAGATGACTAGATAGGAAACACACATGAAGAATAAGATTATTATTTCTTCTTGTATTATAACCATATAAAGCAAAGCCAATTGCAGTGTATTGCGGAGTTATGTGTACCTTATATACAAAAATAGCAGAGGATCAGAATTGGGGTAAACATTCTAATGTTTCAAGCTTCTTTCATTTTCCATACTGTGGTACTGCAATTCTAGTTAAACTATTGTGAATTAAGGATTTACATTGCAATCCCTTGAGCAAACATTAAAAATAATGCAAAGATAGATCTATAACTCTGATAAGATTAAAGAGGAATATGTTTAAAAGTGCACTATCTCAGAAGAGGCAGGAAAAGAAGTATAATGAAGAAACAAATGACACAAAAAATAAAGTAAGTATAAAAAAGTATAGTTTAAACGTATGAACAATTACATTAAATATAAATGGAATAAATACTTGGATGATAAGTCAGACAGTCACAATGGGTAAAAACCAAAATGGGTGAAAAACAAAACCTAAAAATATGTTTTCTACAAAAGACACAGTTTAAATCTAGAAACATAGGTAAGTTTAAAGACACAAGATGGGAAATATTTATATTTAAGAATTAGAAAACAAGTGCAGTTTGTCCTACCCCTATATGCCCGGCATTGTAATAGAAGATGTAGCTAGTGCAGTGAGTAAAGAAAAAGGAAATAGGTAGCATACAGATTTTAAAGAAAGCTATAACAGTGAAACTTGTCAACAATGGTCCACATAGAAAGTCCTACAAAGACATCTGAAAAACTCCAAACAAATAGTAAAAACCAACTATAATTTATGAATAAATTTAGCAAGTTCTTAGGCTACATGTTCAGTATAATAATAAGCTATGTTTTCATGTGTTAATAGTAATCAATTTTAAAGTTAAATTTAAAAATTCTTATAATAGACCAAATTAATTTTTTTTAAACTTGAGAATAATTGTTAACAAAGGCAGGTGAGACTTCTCTACACTATAAAGCTTTGTGCTGAGTGAAACTGAAGACACTCAAAGTAAGTGACTTACCATATTAATCAATTGGAAATCTAATGGAATCAATGTAGTTTCTATCATAATCTCAGGTAACATTTTTAATTGAAATGCTCAAAATTTATATGGAAAAGAAATAATTGAGAATAGCTAAAACTATCACGAAAAAACAATTTGGAGGATTGAAAATACTTGATATTAACTCTTGCTGTAAGCTCTTACAATTAAAGCAGTAGAGTACTGGAATGAAAACAACAAATAGGGATTTACAGCTTAAGTTGGATGCTAATCCAAGTCATGGCAAGGAGGTGCAGACCAGCAGACCCAGGCTACTCTGTAGCTGCAGGCTCATGGTAAGCTTGGATGCTGCTACGTTGCATTATTCTTTCTCATGACATCATTCTTCATCTGTGATAGGAATCTTTCCAGAGTTCTCCCCAGATGGTTTCTGAAGTTGTCATTCATAACTCCACTTTGCTCACAGCTGTATTATATTATTCTCAGGTGGGCACCACAGATATGGGTGTTGTAGGCAGGGAAACTGGCAGTGGTGTGTGAGTAGAATGGTTTGTTTGGGTCTTCTTAACTCACTAAAAGACAAGGCATGGAGTGGGCTAACACACAGATCCACCAAAAGACTTGTGTCCAGAATACATAAAGCTTTAACAAATCAATAAAAAAGGAGAAAAAAGTGTGGAAAGTAGGTAAAGAGACTAAGGCAGTTAAAAAAATGCATGAACAGGCAACGACCATCTGTAAAGATGTTAAATGTCATTAGGTGACAAGGAGAGACACGGATTCATTGCACCATTAATTGTCACTTCATGTTCCATAGAATGGCTAATATAAAAGAGACTAATAATTGAAAATGTTGGTAAGGACATAAAACAACTGGAATGTTCCTAAATCACTAGAGTGAGTACAAAATAGTATAAACACTTTGGAAAGCTCCTGTGGTAGTCTCTTTTAAAATGAAATATATGAACAGGCCTTTCTAATCCTAAATATTTACCCCAGTGTAAATGAAATCATATAGTCACAAAAAGCCTTATTACAAGAAGGCATACACTAGCTTTAGCCTAATAGCTCAAAATTAGGAGCAATACATACGTTCAAAGCCAAATTATACACACATGCATTGAGATACTACTCAGCAATAGAAAATGCTAACGACCTGACACACGAGATCATCTCGTAGGACAGTGTGAAAGCACAAACGTGAATCACATGAAAGGGTGCAGAAGGCACAACTCCACTGAAATGGAACTAGAGAAGCAGCGCGAAGACAGGGCCACGGAAATGCGAGCGGTCACTGCGTGGGTTTGGGGCTGACTGGGGAGGACTTGTGAGTTTCAAGGGTGTGGAAGTGCTTCAGTCCTGTTCCACAGCAGTATATGTGTATCAGAAGTGAGTTTTTTTGTAACCTGCAGGTCTAAGTATTTCAGTATATTTAAACCTGACGAGAAGGCCCTCATCTCCGTGTGTCTGCAGCCAGATCTGCCTTGTGGTTGTCAAGTCCTCACCTCCGCCCGTAGTGCTGCCTGCTGTGGCAGCTCATCCTGGGAACTCTGCTGAGGGCTTTGCTGGCACCTCGTAGTTCAGTCATTGCCAGCCCTGGAGGGGCTGCGGAGCCAGTCTGTCTGACCCTGGCCACACCCCCAGTCCACTTCACCTCAATCTCCTGAGGCCCCTTCTTGTCCTACCTTCCCTTCCTTCACTGCCACTCCAAAGTCTGCCGAGAACTAATCAGGCCTGTTGTGGTCTTCCTCTATGGTTCAGTCCCAATGAATACCAAGCTCTACCAAGGCGATTTCTCAATCTGGTGCCAACTTTACCTGCTGCCATCCAAATCACTCTGCCTTGCTGTGCCTCAGCTCACCTGTTTGTAACAAGGAAGAAATACATGCACATCCCACTGAAGGTGTGTGTCGAAACAGTGACTTTCAACAGTAAGGTGGAAAATGTTATGAATATCTATGGGGATGAAATGCTGAATTTGCACCTGTACTGCTTATTAAGGATGATGATTTAGTTCATGTTAACACCAATAGCACCAAATCCATACAGTATCAAGATATTTGTGAAAAGGCAAGACTTTCTGTACTGCAGTATTGTTAGAAATTTTCAAAATAGCTTCATTCTTACAGAAAGGAATGAGCTTGATGAGATGATTTCTCTAGAAGTCAAATCTTAGGAAATCTTAAAGAAAAGGGAGAAACTCTTCATAAAGATTATAGCTGAGCAGCAGGATAGAGGCAGGCCTGCCAGCTCTACGCTAATGGCTCCTGACACGCAGAGGAAACTAGCAATTTCCACCCCATTGAGGGGGAAACGGGGAGTGGAGTTGCATTCTCCTGAGTCTAATCAGGAAACCAAAATAGTAAAACTTATACATGCTCATCAGGGAAGCGGTTGGTTGATGTGGTTGGTGAGGGACAGATTGTGACTTTCAAAAGAGAAAAATTTACAAATGTAGTAACACAAAGGTAGTGACAGCTGCAGAATTGGAGAACCATAGGGCGGAGGGAGGCTTTTTAGCTGTTGCTTATTAAAATACTGCGTGGGAAGTGAGAAGCTTTTCATTTTGCACCAACACATTCATCTAAGGGTACTTGTTTTGTGATGTGAAAGAAGCAATATTCTGTGATTCTTAAAATTTTCTGCCAAAGTGCCCTCGGGGTGGATGAAACCACATATTTACCCAGAGGGATGGGTGGAGGAGCGAGGGGTGGGGGGGCTCAGCGGAGGCGGAGGTTGGTGTTTGCTGGTCCCCAGAAAGTGGGACTGTTCCCTGACATCTGCTCATCTTGACAATGTGCGTGGCTCCTGCGTTTATTCGTAGAGTTAGATAATGCTTTGAATTATTCTCAAAGCTAATTTGCCACACTTGCCACACGAATTATGTTTTGGTGCCTCATCAGGGGCAGTGGATGGGTATTTACCAAGTCTTACTCCTCTTGCTGAGCCTTCCCATGCTCTAAGGGAGTTGTGTATTGTCCATGCACCTTGGACCCGCAGCTGCCTAGTGCGAACCCTGCATGGAAGTGGGGGGCGGCTGAAGGGAAAGGTGAGGGCTCCGAGGGGAGGCGCAGCACAGCCCTGGGTGTCCGCTGTCCACCAGGCATGGGCTCTGCCATCTGTGTTTTCCTGCCAAGCTTCAGTGTTGGCCAGTGGGCTGGTTGGGATTGCGTATTTAACTGCCGGCTTTGTTACTTTAGCTGGATGCCGACCAAAGCCATGGGAAGGAAGCGTTGACCTGCGGCCTCTGGCTGCTCTCTAGCTGCAGGCCCCAGTCAGGCTTGTATGCCTCGATGTCGTGTTCTTTGTCAGGACATCATTCTTTATCTGAGATGGGAATCTTTCCAGAGCTCTCCCAGAGAGCTTCTGAAGATTCCCTTCATAGTTGCACTTTGCTTGCCCACATCTATACGTAATTATTCTCAAGTGGGCACCACGGGTGCAGGTCGTAGGCTGGGCACCGGCAGTGGGGCCCACACAGAGCAGTTTGCCTGGGCCCAGCTCTCTCCCTGATCACCTTTCCTCCCCCGCAATCTGTGATTTAAAGATGAAAATCTTTCTTCCTTTTTCTTCTCCTCTCCTGTTTTGGTCTTCTTCCTCCCCCAGGGCTGCCTAATGATCTGTCTCTGTTTCTTTCTTTCCCCATTCCACTACAAGGTCAGAATAATTTGAAATCATTTCCCCCAAATTTACTGTTCTAACTTTTGTTTCCATAACCTAACCTTCATGCTTTATTCTTTTTGTTCTAATATATATTTTTCTCCTCTGATCAGTATTTCTGTGTAAATCTTTCATGGGTTACAGTGGTAGATATAATAATAATAATAATAATAATACTTTTTATAGGTTGGATTTTGCATGCACATAGCACTTGCATACACATTATTCCAGTAAGCAAAGCAATGGGCAACAGTAATGGCCAAGGCATACTGAGTGTTTGCTATATGCCAGACACTTGTTATTTATATTTATTGAATGCACGTAACTTTTTGAATTCGCAATAATCACTTTCAGACACAAAGAGCTTAGCAATTTGCTGAAGGTCACAGTTCTCACAGCAGTGTGCATCGAGCTGGAATTTGAAAGCCAGCGAGTTTTGTTCCACATTCCGTGGTGCGCCATCACCAGCACTCATTCTGAGAGTGTGATTATGGTGGCCATTCTGATCAGTTCTTGAGTGGGGCTTTGCCAAGTACCCAGTTTGGGTCCTGATATTCATGTACACTTTAATTTCTCTGTAGATTTCTCATTGGAGGGAACCAAGAGTCTTAAAAGGTAGTCACCATAAAGAATCTTAATTATGCTAACAGGCAGGAAGCCAAGTCTTTAGTTCAGCATTGACTTGAATCTTCAAGTACTGGCATGTGGTCCACGATTAATGATGCTATTGAATGTCCTGTCACCAAATCCTTGACTTTTTAGCCTGAAAAGGGTCCTAGAAAATAATAACAATACTAGCTGTGAGGTATGTTGGGTTTATTATAATCTAGGTATTTCCCTAAGGTAATTACACCCATTATTCATATTATTAAATCATCAGACTGAGATAACAGGATTGGCTATCATTTTGCATGATCATCTGACAAGTGAGAAAGCAGATAACTTTCCTAATCGTGAGGGACAACATTGAGATTCAGACACAGCAGAGCTTGTGCTATTGAACCTCATGTTATTAAGGTTTATCATACCTGCAAGTTTTTGCCTATGAGACTGATGGAAAAGTAGCTCCCGGGCTTCGCAGACCATACGGCTGCTAGTGTTGATGTTCAGGCTTTTAGGACAAGGCTGCATCTCTGCAACAGCCTGTTTTCTCTCACGTCATCCTCCTTCTTCTATAAAGATCCAGTGGTTACCCTACTTGGCTCCTTTCATTGCTTCACTCAGTACCAGACTGAGGGTCATGCTTATGCAGGGAACAGAGCATGAGGCAGGATTCACGGATGAGCACGCGCTGCGCGATCTCGGGTGTGGCAGAGAGGGAGACTGTGTGGTGGATGCAAGGCAGGACCTGGGTGACAGAGTAATGAGGAAGCCAGATGAGGCCAAGCAGCACAGGACAGTGCCACTGGGGGACTCGTGAAGGCCGTTTGGAGGACATGCAGTCTGAAGTGCGCCTCAAGGAAGGTAGGGGTGGGACGTAGGCAAGACACACATGGCAAAGCAGGACTCAATGGTGGAGTGGAAAAGGACTGAAGGAGAGAAATCTCAGAGAGCAGGAGTGGACAGGGAAGGTCTAGGGGCCTGGAAAGGCAGACAGGGCTCTTGGGGACAGCAGGATGCTTCACGGGCCAGGGAAGGGTCCCAGGTGGTGCTGGGTGGTGAGATGATGGCGACAGGGACAGGCAGGGACCCATGCAGTGTCCTATAGACTGAGGAGGGTCGGCAGGCTGTGAGAAGCTTGCTGAGTGGCCCCAGGGGACTGCAGCTCAGGCCCCAGTCCCGTGTGTGTGCCTGGCTTGCATAATCTTGGCATCTTTGAATATGAAGAACGAAAGCAGTCCACGCAACAGAAGTTGGTTCTTTCAAAGGCTTTCTTGCTGTGTCGACAGCAACATCATCTGGCAACAGACAGCATCTAAGCAAGTTGAAGTCTGCATTGGCTGCAGCAATTTTCCACAACTACTCTCCAGGATGGGGCCGACCATACTTTCACGACGATTTAAATCACATCACGCTGATAAAGACAGTAGAATCCCAGGTGCAAAGTTTGGGGTGGGAGAGACATAGAGAGAGGCCACTAACCAGGTGAGTGTCTGATAGCTGGGTGCAGAGCTGGAGACCCCATCTTCCCCACGCAAACCCCATGAGCTGCTCTGGCTGGGGCCTGGCCATTGACCTTGGGGCCTGTGATTTCTGCCTCTGTAGGCTCCTCTGGGATGGGTCTTTACACTGAGCTCCTCCCTGGGCAAGCAGAAGCTCTCTCAGGGCCACACTGTCCCCGGGCCTCTCCTGGTGCCTCCTCCTTCCTGCTCCTCTCCTCTCCTGGCAGCAGCCCCCGGTCTCAGTCTGGAGGCCTCCGACTCCTGGTTCACAGCCCTGCTTGAGTCTCTTGTCCTGGACTCCTTCCCTAGCATCTGATTCCTGGAGGACTCGGATTGACGTGGCACCTTCCAATGATCCAACCCTAACAAATGGGGCTGTGGTCCAGGAGAGGAATTAGTAAGTGCTTCCTTAAGGCACCGGACAGCTTAAATTTTCCACCTCCTGGGCCACCTCTAGTCTCTGGCTGGTCTTTCTTGCAGGTTTTAGAACTGTCGAAGCTGTCTGCAGCTGGGGGCTACCAGCTGGCCTTTGAGAGCCCCGTCTTGGAGAACCTTGTTTAGGACCATTGGAGAACTGCTTGCTCTCTCTGCCCAGTGGGTGCTTGGGGTCTTTCAGCCTCGTTGGTGAAAGTGGTGACTTCAGTGTGCTTTGGGGTGAGAGGGAGCAGGACCTCAAGGCACTGGAGAAATTCAAGAAGTGAAAGCCGCTGCTGAGGGAAAGGCCTGGGCGTGAGGCTGAATGAGGGTGGCGAGGGGGCAGTGGATCTGTCCCCATGAATCTGGGAAGCTGGAGAGGAGAAGGAGACGGGGCGCGGACCACATGAGACAGGAGAGCCTGGCAGGAAAGAGAGCAGACTGTTGTTTAGCCTTTTCATTCCACTGAAAGATGTGGGAGACAAGGTAGAAAGAGAAGCACACGGCCCTCAAGTCTGGACCGCCTGAGACTTGACAGAAAGAAGGGCTTGTCCCCAAATTCCACTGTCACTGCAGAAGAGCCACCATATGGAGGGAGCCGCGAGCTCTGGCTGTCAGACAACGACGGCACCTAGAGCCCTTCTGGATGATTCAGCTTTGGGGTGAACACTGGGTTTTAGAAACGTGATTCTGTGCTAACCACTGCAGTGGAAGGCAGCAGGGTTTAGACCCCTCGACAGGACGGCTATGCAGAATAGTTCTGTGCATTTCCTGGGGGGAAACGATGGATTCAGGGTGTGGGAATCTTTCCTATTAAACGTCCCTGGGAAAGGAGCCTTCTGGAATGACTGTTATTTTTAATTGGCACCTTTTAGTTGTGCATACTGATAACACTCATCATAGGGGATGTGCACCTATACACGATCGATTTGCATCATTTTGAGATAGAATCTTGCTGTATCTCACAGGCTTGTCTCAAACTCACGGACTCCATGGCATCCTCCTGCCTCAGCCACCATGCCTGCTTTCTTGTGTGATTTTTACACTAGAGAATAGGAGAATACAATTTGAATTAAATTTAGGGTCTAGACGGGATTATCTATCTGGGACAGATTCTTTGTCATACAATTTCCTTTTCCTGGGCACATCCTGCAGTTTAGCTGAAGCATGACTCTGGGCTCATGAGACGAGGGCAGGAATATCCTCCAAACGATTCGTATGACCTCAAGATCATCTTCTACAGTGACCCTGAGGCCCAGTTGAAGCCCTACAAGTTGAAGGAAGGCACCCCTGTCCGTGCTGTGCCGAGGCTGAGGAAGAAAGTGTAATTGGGCTGAACCACTGATATTTGTGATTTATTTGTTGTTTTAATGGGGCCTGCTTATAGTGACCTAGAGACTCCATAGGTGCTGAGCATGGTCGATGACCTACTGTATGTGGTGCAGGAAAAATTTGAATGTTGTGTTTGGTTAGCTGATGAGGCTGGGGGCCACAGCGACACAGATGCCTTCTGTTGCAAAGCAGATTAAGAGGGAAGCAGATGTTACTGGAATCATTTCAAGGACACAAATTCTTTAAAAAGGAAGAAAAAAAAATAGAGTCCAGTAAATGCTACTTGCCCAGATGAACTGAAGTGCAGCCCTTAATGCCGTTGGAAAGGGGAAAGCCAGAAACACACAACGTGGACCACGACATCCTGCCAAGTGTGATGGCCAGCGCTGGCAGTGCTGCGGGCTCTGGCTGAATGGAGCACCAGCTTCTGCTGCTTAATGCACAAAGATTATGGAAAGGGAAGCTTCTCCTGACAGGTTGCTATTGCTGAGAATAGCGAGTAGGTACCTGTTTTGTAGAAGCCTGATGTAGCAATCCACCAGACATACAGCTCTGGTCTTTCCTAGTCCCCGCGTAACAGTGCAGTGGGGCCCTCTGTCCTCTCCCTTAGGCGCCATGAATGCTTATCGCGCTGAAATACTGTTTCCTGAGTGGATCTCCACTCATGCTCTTTGTTCCCACATTCAAGGCCCAGGTCAGTGCTGTCTTCCACCTGAGGACTTCCTTGTGATTCTCGATTACTCCCCTTTCCCTCAGTTCTCCCACAGAACCCAGTGCCTTTCTGAGGCCCCTGCCTTCTATTCTGCTGTAGTTATTTGCGTTTATGTCTGTTACAGTTTAGGTCTAGAATGCCGCCCCAACTCTCATGTGTCAGAGGCAGGGCTTTGGGAGGGTGATTAGATCATGGGGTACTGTCCTCATTTGGGGTTCATCCTCTACTAGTTTGGTAGCTCAGCATGCTTTTGGGAGGTCAAGGCTGTGGGGGAGGGGGAGTTCCTGGGGGTGTGGCCTGAAATGATGGGTCTCCCTCGCCTGCTTTTCTATCTCTGCTTTCTGGCCGTCATGATGGGAGCGGTTTCCCTCCTCCAGGCCTCTCTGCCATCTTGTCCGTGCCTTGAGTCAGCTGACCATGGACTCAAGATGCGATCCCAAAGAACCGCTCCTCTGTTATGCTCTGGGTGAGCACACTTTGTCCCAGTGATGAGAAAATGACTAAGACAATGCCTTTTCCTATAACTACTTCAGAAACTTTCCAAAATCATAGTGAATTTATTTTTTGTATACTGAACAGAACAAACCAAATTTCTTAATCTTATTCTATGATAAACACATGTTCAGTTAAATTGAAGACAATTGAAAAATTAAAATATTATTTCCTTTGGTATTACAGGTATTAAGACACACTAAAATGATAATTAAATTAATAGGATCTTGTTATATGAAATGAAGAAGTGGGATGGATGGAAAAATTGATAGCCAAACAGTTGTTATCAAATATAAGGTGCTAAAAATAATGAGATATAATAAATGATATTGGAGTAGTTATGTGACATTTAAAAATAAAGGAAACAAGTGATTTTAGAATCCTACTTTATGTTCTTTCAAAATAAATTCCAGAGTTAAACATTTAAAAAATTTAAGCCATAAAACAATGGGAAAGTTTAATATTTATCTTATGTATCAGTTTGAAATGATTTATAACCTTAAAAACATTTGGAGAAAATCATAAAGAAAAAAACTGAAATTGACTTAAAAAAACAAGTTTAAATCATTTTAGTTCTGCAAAACTAACAAGGCAAAACATTCAAGACAGGCATCAATTTAGGGAAATTATTTTCCAGAAATGATAAAAACAGAATTTATAACCTAAAAATACAAAGTGCTTATACAACTTAGATGTTATAGCATTGCAACAATATATTAAATGAAAATTGATAAAGGAAAATAAAATTTTCAATCCCCTAAGAAGTAAAAAAAAATGCAAATTAAAAGAACAATGAGGAACACTTTTGACTTATAGGTAATAAAGATTTAATAATTGATAATGCTATTTTAGGTCAGTGAATATTGCATTTGCATAAGACATACAGCAGTTCAAAGCTTTTGGGAGGCAATCTAATGGTAGTTGTTAAAAAAATCTAAAAGGTTTCTGATGCTTACTCACCAGTTCCACTACTAACAACCAATGTCGGAGAATTAAATGTGTAATATAGACAGTTTTATGCACAATGAAGTTAAGAATGGTGGTTACTATAAACAAGCTGAGTATCTCTGTGAGAGGAATAATTCAGGACATCATAAAATATTACATGAAAAAATCTTACACGGTCATGAAAATAATTTTTATAGAGATGAAAACACAATACTTTTTAATGAACTAACATTGAACAAAAATACAGGATATATACCTGTGCAAAAATTTATTCACAGAAAAATTTGTCAAAATATTCCCTGTGCTTGTCTTTGTTGTTGGCATTGTAAATTTTTTTATTTGTAATTTCCAGTTTTTCTACAATAACCATGTACTGATTTCTAAATGGGAATTGTTAGCAAAGTATACAAATTTCTGAAAGATCAATGATTTAAGTTCAAAAATTGGGAAGGTAAAATGATAAAAGACCTACTTGGGCGGAATAAAAGTTCGCGCATTTGAATGTCAGGGTATTTTCAAAGGTCTCCGGAAATTATGGCAACAGAACCACATTTGATCTGCATCGATTGAGGAGATTATAATAAAGGGGTCTTCCTATAATGTACAGGGTGCTCCATGAAGCCAGACGGATCAGTTCAGAAACCAAATGTAACTGAATGCCTCCCCCACCTCTGGGGTGGCTAGGAGCCCGCGTGGAGACCGGCACCAGGACAGGGTGACTGCGTGGGCACAAGGACTTCTGCTCCTGCTGCCCAGCGCCCGCGGACGCCCGCGTGGGACAGGGCTAGCGGCCAGGGCAGGGCGGCTGTGGGCACGGATCCGCTTCCCACAGCGCACAGCGCGGGGGCCGGGAGCGGGCTGCGGGGCGCGGGGAGAGCGCGACCCTGAGGTTGTGAGGAGCCAGCGCCAGTCGTGGAGTCCCGTGGCACTCCTCTGGAGGAGCTCTCAGGTGAAGTCTCTGTGAGCGGGGGACTGACTCGAGTGTCCAGTGGAAGGGGACCTGGCCTAACAAGGTTTGCGAATGCTGCACGAAGAAAGAGAGTTTTGGACTTGGCCAACATTGGAGTAAGCAAAATAAGCAGCGCATGAAGTCTCTAAAACAAAAGCAGAGCAGCAAAGAATCGCCAATTTAAAAATAAACATTTTTTGAAATAGTGAATAAGGCAGTGGCTTACAAATAAATACGTACAGAGGTCAGGGGAGGAACTAAAAAAGGTCTAGACAAATTAAAAAGGATACAGGAACTGAGCA
>RJWM01014999.1:0-48616 GCA_004363535.1 Dasyprocta punctata
AGGGGAGAGGAGATGGGTGGTGCGTGAGCTGCCTTTCCCACCCGTGGCGTTCACACACCTGCGCTGGCCTGTGCAGGCCAGTGCCAGAGCCGCCACCTCCGCCCTGCGGGCTCGGCCCTAATCCACTCATCTCTCCCTCGGGAGTCCCGGAGTCTGCACAGCCGCAGCGACGCGTCTGTCCTCATGGAACTCAGGATCCTGGCCAGAGAAGGGAGCAGGCCCGCAAACCCAGCCGGCAAGCCTCTGAATGAGAAGCAGGGAGTCCTGGCCTTCCGGAGCCTGGCTGGGAGGAGCTGCTTTACCCGAGATGTGAATGCGCCAAGGATGGAGACCGCTGTGGTCACGGCGGTGACAATTCCAAGACGACGCAGCCTCCGTGGAGCGGCAGAGGCACAGCGCGGGGCTCAGGGAGCTCAGAGCTCAGCGCGGGCTCAGGGGCGTAAGGGAGGTGACCTCGTTTGTGTGTCTGCTCCGCTCAGAGATAAATCAGACCACAGGCCGTGGGCCTTGGCCAATCTTGCTTAGGGGCTCGGATTCTCCAGGGCTTTGGGGTGGCCCCTGGTTAGACCAGGGCAGAAGCAAGACTGGTGGCGCAGAGGCCAGGCAGCAAAGAGACTGATGCTATTATCCAGTGCCCAGAAGGCAGAGGAGCGGAGCGGACAGGTCCAAGATATTCACCTTTCCCCCGTGCTCCAAGCAGGCCTCTGCGATGGCAAACAAACATGGCCACGGGAAAAACAAAGATGGTGACGTGAGCAGCTGCCACGCCCAGGCCTGAACCTGCGCCCCGCTATTAACCGCTGGGCCGCAGCCCCGCGAGGGCAGTGTACGGAAGACAAGGCGTCAACTGCCGCCGCGTCCTTCCCGCACCCTCCTCCCTCAGCTCCACTGTCCAGAAAAGACAGAGTTTGCCCGCGCCCAGCACTGAGATCCTTGCCTCAACACTGCTCCCTGCATCGCACAAATCTAGGGCTGAAAGCGGATTAGGAAGCCGGGCTGGGGGTCGGGTGGGGGTGGGGGGTGTACCCCAGCCGTCTCAGCCCTCTGAAGCAGGAGGACGCAAGCTCCAGCCCAGCCCGGGAAACTTGGTGATTTGTGACATCCTATCTCAAAAAGTAAGAAAACAAACAAACGAATAAATAAATGAGGCTGGGAAGGCAGTGCCGTGCAAAGGTTCTGAATTCAATCCCCAATACTGCAAAAAAAAAAGAAAGAAATAAAAAAAAGAAAAAGTAAACACCCAGGAGTGACCCCCAAAACAAAGTGATGCACTTTACAAACAAATGGGGCTGGGGCGGGGAGTCGATGCTGGTGGGGGCCTCAACAGAGCCAACAGGAGCTGCCAGGTCCCGCTTTGGAACCCCCACGTCCCATTAAGTGATTCACATGTAGAAGAGAAGAGAAAACTGCATTCTATAGAGTTATAATAAACGTATTCAGGAAGGTGAATAGGTTTCCTCATTCAGTATTAGGTCTTCACCCTATCTCCAGTCCTTTTTTTTTTTTTTTTTTTTTTTTTTGGAGACAAGAGTCTCTGCTAAGTGGCTTAAGTTACTTAGGCTGGACTTTAATTTGTGATCCTCCTGCCTCAGCCTCCCAGAGTGGTGGGGTTACAGGCACACTCCACAAAAGAATCCTTTTTTAAGAGCAAACAATAACTGATTGCTACTTGTATATTAAAGATAATGTCTGATGCACAGTACATATTTAAACTCATGGCTGATTTTTTGTTGTTGTCTAGATAAAGAGTGGTGAACTAGAATTCCTCTTAAGATTTATTAAAAAAAATACTTGATAGGTCATGATATAGATCCCTGGTACAAAAAAAAGTCCAAACAACAACAACAACAACAACAACAAAACTTGATAGAAATTAAAAAAAAAAAAGCAAGCAATAAGTAGCCAGATAGTAACCATAGCCACAATGACATTCTTTGGCATCTCACAGGTCATAGATTTAATAGAAGTAGTTGGAAATTAGCATCATTAAAGTAACATCAATCCCATAAAGATCGGTGCTCATTCAAGAAGCCGGGGGTCTGCACACTGCACCCAAGGTTTACTCCATGGGTGGGGGCCGCGCCGTGGGTCCCTACCGAGGTCTTGGTTGTGTGCTTTCTCCTGCCCTTCCAGGTAGAGCAGGCTGTACCCACTCCAGAGCCGGGGCATCCCCGAGGGGCAGGTGGGCTCCTCATCTGTCTGGCTGTGGAGCACCAGGAGGAAGCCACTGAGGTAGCCAAGCCCGCGCCCTCTGGGGCCAGGATCACCAGTTGGACCAGGCGGGCCTGAAAGAATAAAGAAAGAAACACAGTTGAGGGATTCACTCAACAGCCACTCCCTGTGCCCCTGTCCTGGGCTGCATGAAGTACTAAGGGAACAGAGGGAAGCAGGCTGCGGCCTCTTCCCGGGAATGCCCCTCACGTCGCGCGGTGTACACAGCGTAACCATCGGCTAGCGACAGGCCTCCTGGATCCACAGGCTTTACACCGTGGCTTTGACCAGCAGTAGATGGAACATACTCTTAAAATTTGCATCCATAATGAGCACAGAGACTTCCCCCTCCCGCCTTGCATTAGTCCCTAAATAATGCAGCATAACATTTACAAAGCACTTAGATTAGGTGCTACAAGTAGCCCCAAGGTTATTCTATGTATACAGGAAGATGTGCACAGGTTGTATGTAAATACTGCACCCTTTTCTAGAAGAGACGTGAGCACCCTGGAATTCTGGCATCTGCAGGGATTCCGGGAGTGGAGTACTGTGTTTGACCCAAGCAACTTCTAGGGGCACGGGCTACATGAGCAGGAAAACGCTTGCCCTCTGCAAGTGTGCGCCTCACTTGAGAATGAGATGTGACAGCAAGCACAGCAGAAAGGGAAATGATGACACAACAAAAGCACTGGCAAGGAAAGGGCTGGGGGAAGACGAGGGCACAGCCAGGGGGAAGACAGGTGCGGGATCCCCGCCACCCCATCCCAGACCGGGCTGGAGAGGTCCTCAAAGCCTCTCCTTCCTCCGCCTGCCGGCTTCTCTCTGTCCAGGCCCAGCACAGGGTTGGCTCCATTCTGAGCAGCCTGAGGCCTTGGTACTGATGGGCACCACTTTAGATGCCTTCTTTTATGAGGGACAGGAAAGGGAGGAAGACCTAGAGCTAGGGTTCTTGTTGGTTGCTGAGACGTGAACAGTTGTACAAAACTCCCATCCTCCCCCTCCCATCTCCCCCCCACACACACACACACACTTCCTTCCTTCATATTTTGGATGTGCTGGTGATAGAATCCAGGGCCTTACACATGCTAGGCAACTACTCTGCCCCCCAAGCTGTACCCCTGGGCCCTGCGTAATACTTCAAATTTCTACTCTGAAAAATCATGCTTCTCCTTTGCCTACTGTCTAATTTTTCCCTGAAGAGCCCGATATTCTATATACATGCACTGTTGGCTTCATGATGAGATGAACAAATTCAGAACACCAGAAGCCAAGCGCTTCAGCCAGTGGCCGAGGCTGAGAGCCACCCCGGAGTCCCTCAGCACAGCCCCTCAAGAGCGGCCACATCTCAAGCCAGGTGGGAGGACCCTTCGAGGAAGGCCTTGAAAAGTGGATAGCTAACCACTGAGCCTGTCGCAGCGGTGTGGAGCGATCTGGGAGAACACTGAGAGACACAGGACCTGGGTGAACTTCATGATGGTTCCGCATCCATGAGAACATGGGAGACGCGTCCCGCCCTCTTTTCCAGTGTTTTTGTCTCCCTGCTACCTGCTGAGCTGGGACCTAAGGCAGATGCTTTTAGCAGCAGCAGGTTTGCGAAGCTGTTTTACCGGGCAGAGCCTTGGTCTCCGGTGCCTGGTCTGCAGTGCCAGAAATAAAGAGGAGAAACACAAGCTTTTTACCTGGTACTCCAGGGCGGCCAGCCTCTCCACTGTCACCTTTGTGTCCAGGAGGCCCAGGTGACCCCGGGACGCCATCCTTGCCCCTCCTGCCATCCGGCCCAGGCTCTCCTTTGCACCCTGCACAAAAGTTTACAATACGGGTGGTGAAAAAGCGTTGATTCCTGCCAGCAGTGATGGTGCGCGCCTGCAGCGGGGCTTCATCCTCGTTACTGCGCCTGCCCCTTTAGTCTTCCCATCTGCACTCAGGGTCACTGAGGTCCTGAGAGGCCAGGCAACTTGACCTTGATGAACCCAATGAGCCAGGAAAGGGACAGGCCAGATTTAAAGTCATAGCCTGAGGAGGCATTGAGACAGAGGTTTTTCCATTGTCTTCATATTACTGTATTTTTGCCTTTAAAATAGTTCATTAATATTTAATTAAATATTATCTTTCATCATGTTTTTTAAAGCCTAGATGGAAGCATGAATGAATAGGATTCAGCTGAGGGTCGAGTTTGGAGCCAGATCATTTTGAAAATAGCTTCTCATTGAGCATCCGCAATGTACCAGGTCCCAGGATGATCCCTTTACGTGGGCTACCCGAGTCTGTCTTCCAGGCAGCCTTAGGACTCCGCGGGCTCACACAGCAGGAGGGAGGGAGACGGGCTCCAAGAGTCAGGAGCCAGGAGTGCGAAGAGCAAACCTGGCCCAGGGGCCTCCATGCAATTGGCCACAGCCCATCAAATAAATGAATTAACCAAAGACACTAATGCAGACAAACCCTGTGCTTAAACACCAGCCCTGTTGGGCAAAGGACGCAGGAAGCTTGAGAAGGTTTGATCTGGTTCGGGGAAACTAGCAGAAATCCAGGTCCTCGTGCAGCTTCCTTTGCAGCTGCGCTGAGCCTTCACACTTGGTCCACAGCTGACCCCCCGCGGCACCCCTGGGTGCTAACCTTCCCCCGCCAACCCACACAAGCAGCATCCTGAAGACAGGGCGCAGAAGAAGCTCAAAGAAGTTCTGGCTTGGTCCCCCAGCATCTGTCTCAACAGGACTGGGCTGGGGCTGGAAGTCTGTGTTTCCAAAAAATCCCACCTGAGGCTGATACTGCTGGCTTCACTGAGAACCACTGTTGCAGCTAATGAATTTTGAAACTCTTTTGGTAATATACTTACTATATGTTGAAAATCATATCTCTGCCTATTTTTTCCTTTGGGGGCTGTTTTAAAATATATATATATTTTTTCTCTTTCACATATGTACCTGTTTCTTTAAGTAGAAATTCTACTCCAGGAATTTATCTGAAGGAAACACCAATAACGGCAAACATTTACTGTTGATGCTGTCAAGTAGTGTTCTAAGTGTTTTTTTATGAGACTGAACTCACATAGTTCAGTCTTCCTTTATAGATAAGGAAACTAAGTCACAGAAAGGCTGTATGATTGCATAGACGTAGTCCAGTTTCAAACAATCTCCATTTGGAACTATAACTTCATCATCAGGAATGTTTAGAGTAGGAACTGTATTATCCAGAAAGATCTTCATTAGTCATTGCCTATCATAAGCCATTTGAAGTAGAAACATCTTAAATCAGAGTTGTTCCTTTAAGTCATTCCCGGGCCTGCAGCAACATTGCCTGGGAATTTGTTAGGAATAAGGAATCTCAGCACCCTCTCCACACCTGACAAGCCAGAGTCTAGAATCCATCCTAGAAATCTGTATTTTAACAAGCTTTCTTGGGGACAGGAGGCTGCAGAAAGCTTACAGGCCCGGCCTTCAAAGTCACTTGCAACTCTGGCTCCCTCCCTTTAGATTATGTTCCCACATGACCCTGTGCGAATGCTTAACACATCTGTCCTGGTTCGGTCAACCCCTTCACTTGCCACAAGCCTGTTGCTCCAAAGGGCAGGGCCTTGTTAGATTAATTTATTTCTTGCAGAGCGGCTAACACCAAAGCAATCAATAAATAATTCATCAACGTGGTTCAGTAAATTATGGCTTATCAAATAATGCAATGTTCAGCAGCCAGGACAGATAATAGTGTAGGAAAATAAGTAATGACACAGAGGAAGTGGCATGTTTAGCAGAGCAGTTTACAAAAGACTGTGCCTAAGATCTTTTTAAAGACCTGTGCAGGAATAGGGCAAAAGATATATAGGCAACGGTGCCTTGTAAAAATGTTTTTCCTTTACTTTTTATATTTATTTGCATAATAAAGATTTGTTTCCCCTTCACCAAATAACTGTCCCCGGGCTAATGCCATATGTCCCATTCCCTGCTGAACTTCTACCTCCACAAACTGTTCTCAGCACTGGGCAGTTCTGCTCACCCAAGGATGTTTGGCAATGTCCAGACACATGTGTGGTTGTCACATGAGGGAAAGCACTGATACCTGCAAGGCGAGGGCTGGAAGCATGGGGTGCTGCTAGACACCCAACAACGCACAGGATAGCCCCCCAGGAGAGGACGGCGCTTCACCCGAAGGATTGAGCAAGTTTGGTTTGATAATAGTCACATTCTGTAAAAGAGGTGCGCTGAGCATGACCCCACTGCCACCCAGCGGGTCAGGGGCACCAGGGAGAGGGCACAAGGAGCCAGAGAAGGCCCCCCGCGGCCACCAGCAGCACGGCCATTGCGCCTGGTGAACACAGCGAGCTCACATTCTGCAGAGAGGGAGCAATCTCGTGTGGACGTGCGATCGCTGTCCAAGTGTACAGTATTTACCCATGGATATTTTCTCTTAGCTACTTTGGTTGTCTTCCAAAGCTACCATGATGACTGAACCCATCTGTCACTGGGTCTCATTTTGATGTGGGGGTAAAGCAGTGGGTCTCGACTCCGGCAGCTGGCTGACTTTTCAGAGCACTGACGCTTAGGCCCAGTTGTCCCAGCATAAGGCCCAGGACAGTGTTCATGCAATACAGTTAGGGTTTCTTGAATGAATATGTACACAAATACCACCGAGATCTTAAAATTCAGACCATGACTCAGTACTTCGGGGAGTAAGGGTGAGTGGCATCTGGTCTTCGAGTAGCAAGGATGTAGCTGCTAACTAGTTAATAAGTTATTAGAGCAACCTGCGCCAGCTCTCCTTGTCCTGCCTCTCTATAGGACAATTCTGGCTCCTCCAAGCCCAGTCTGTCCTTAAAGCTCCGCTCAGACACCAGCTCTGGCGGGGGCCTCAGCACCTCAGCAATCCTTCACACGGATGTGACACACATGGAGAGGGATCCTAACACCTTTGGCTTGGAAATCCTTTAAAGCACGAATTATAATCTACCATTATTTACGTTCTGCTGGGTACTTCTGCCATGAGATTGCAAGATCCCAGAAGGGGAAAACACATTTATTCATCTTTGTATTGCCCACAGCAGTACAGTACTTTACAATGAGTAGAGAGAATCTGGAAGTACTTACTGAATTGAATTTGCATACTCCTATTACAGGTCATGACTTCTATTTGAGAGTTTTTATTTGTTTTGTTTTTTAATTAGTGGGCCCCAACTCTTGACATTGCAAATATATGCACAACATGCTAGCTTGGTTTCATCTATCATCTACCTATCTGTCTGTCTGTCTGTCTGTCTATCATCTATCCATTTATTGTGGTACTAGGGATTTACTCAGGGGTGTAACCCTGAGCTACATTCCTATTTATTTATTTCTTTTAGTGACAGGTTCTTATAAAGTAGTTAATCTTCCCAAGCTGGGCTCAAACGTCTGATCTTCCTGCCTCAGCCTCCCAGAATGTTGGCTTTAAAGATATGTGATACCATGCTGGACTACATCTCTGTTTTATAATGAGTTTGAGTGACAGTTACACCAACTGACAGAGAACTTTATCCATGCAATGAGTGCCAAGGAAAGAGAATTTAAGTGGTCACTGACCCAAGTCTCAAAGCTCATGGACTGTTAAAAGGAAGTCGCTACAGCAGACACCCAATTAACTTTGCACACACAGATGTGATACAAAAAATACCAACAAGCCACACAGCAATTTGAGGAAGCCTCCAGAGCTGCTCTGGCCTCTACCCAAGAACACTGAGACTCCAGCTGAGGGAACATCTCTTGGTTACTTAGCTTCTTGGGTCTGGGGAACTATGAGGAAAAATAGGTATAGTACTACAGAATTCACTTCTGTGTCCAATTATTTTGGCCCTAAACCAAGGGAACTCAAATTATAGCAAAGCAAAGCAGTAGAAAAAATGGAAGAGGGATCAGCTTTGTGACTCCTCTTGCAGTAGGTTGCACACAGCATTTCTGGATTCACAGACATTGCCAACCAATCTGAAGACACCAGTGCTTCTGGGATCCCAGCATGCACTGTAAATTACTCAGTGTAGGAGGATGTGAGAAAAGAAACCACTTAGAAAATATTTCTTAAAAGAAGAGTTTGGTTTAAATACTAATAATGATCCTACCACTGTAACACTGATTGAATGACTAATGCCAAAATTTAGAGGAATACTCCTTTTCCTTAACCTTTGGCTAGGTGATTCATCCCCCTCCCTGTTTATAGGCTCTGTTTCTTCTTCACTGAATCCTAATTCAGTAGTTTTTAAATCAAACAAATTCACAGTTATTAGAAACTATTAATAGGGCACCTACTCTGTTGTGGTAAGAGGTTTCAGAAGCCCATGCTTAGAAGCTGGTCAAATCCGAAAGACACATGAAGAAATTCAACACAGCAACAGAAGGGATCTATAGATCTAGTTAGTATATGATTAAACATTTGGATCTCTGGGTTTTTTTTTTTTAAGGTAAAAGGGGAAGAAAATTTTCATATATTTTAGCTACATATGATACAAATAATGAACAGAGTAAGGGTTATACCTGGTCCTGGGGGGCCTTGCTCTCCCGGGGGCCCCATGGCTCCTTCTGGTCCTCGTGGGCCTGGCACCCCAGGAAGCCCTGGGATTCGAGGACAGGCATCCGCATCTGCAGGTGGCCCAGGTTCACCTGAAATTGGAATCGGCACGTGTGTGGTAGAGTCATAAACTCCTTCTGCATCCTCCAGTTAAGAACGTGCTTCTGACTCTACACTGAAATGTTAAGAAGAATGTTCAGCAATACAGGGAGCATTCCTGGGACACACGAACTTTTCTTAGTGTGGGGGTACAGGAACAACTTCGAGAAGGCATCTGTTGAATAAAGAAGTGATTGCTTACAGGAATAAATGAATGAAGTGTTAGAAGTATGAAATAGTGACATTTGGTTAAAGCACCACTAATTTGATGATCTTCACAAGATTTCTAATCTTTGGGCCATTTTGTGCTGGGATGCCAGCCACCGATACCATTAAGAGAGGGGTTGGTAGGTTCCTAAATATCACCGTACAGCGTCCCTATTCATCACACTACATAGCAGTGAAGTAGGTTTCCCTGGAGTCAGTTACTCAAATAGAATTTCAGAGGTGCTGATGTGATGACTTTTAGCCTTGACTGAACACTGGGATGATCCAGGGAAGCTGGGGAAATAGCCTGACGCATGTGGTTCACCTGCAGAAACACGGCTTTACTGGGTGGCAGGGTATGGCTTGGGCAGCGCCCTCAGCTCTGCACAATAAACTCGGGTGGAGAGCCTTTTCAAAGTACTGCTGCTGTGATCCCCTGCGGATATTATCTAGGGATTTCTGGGGTAGGATCCAGTCATTTTTATGTCTTCACACCCCTCATAGGACTCCCATGTCATCCAGGACTGAGAAACACATTATAAGGCTCAGTTCTAACTTCAACATTTCAGAATCTGGCCAGTTCCTTAGTAAGCAGAGTTCCCAAGTCCAGAGGCCTGAGACGGGACCTGACTTTTGCATTTCTACCATTTGACATGGCTGCTGATCTCACCTTTAGAACTAGCTCACTAAGGGTCTGATATTTTTAGAATCTTGGTTACATTTCATCTTCCAGACACTTTTGTTTCTCTAAAACTTCATTCAGTGACCCTGTAAGCATCCCACAAGTGCTAGGGAAAGAACACTAAGCAATAATGCTAAGAGCTAACACTTACTGAACGCTTTCTCATGCACCTGACCCTTGCCAAGTTCTGTCCTGCAAGACCTTCTCAAAAGGACAATGTGTGTATGTGCTGTTACTAGGTAATTACAGGTAAGAGAACTAAGTAAACAGTGGCACAAACCCAAATGCATAGCAGAATGCAGATTAAAGTCCAGAATGCTCTGGCTCCAAAGCCATGCTCTTAACCACCACACTATACATCCTCCATGATTCCCCTGCTCCTCCCCTCCCCCTTCCCATCTCCTTTTCCTCCTTCTTTTTTGCGGTACTGAGGATTGAATCCAAGGCCTCACACATGCTATACAAATTTCTTTTCCATTAAGCCACGCCCCCAGTCTAAGAGCCCCTAGAATTCTAAGAAATAAAACGTTTTAAAACATACCCTTTGATTAGTTATGGTTCTTTTAAAATTTGCACAACTGTGGATGATAATTTTAACAACAGCAATGATAAAGCAGCAAGAAAATCCTAGAAGAACATGGCCATAACCACAAAAGTTTAGTCTGCAGAATTCTTTTTTTTTTTTTTTTTTGCAGAATTCTTAATGTGCCAAATGAACTCGAACACTGTAAGCTGTTCAGAATTTAAGTCCTAAAATATATAGTGTGAAACCACAAATGACACAGGGACATATACGGTTTCATAATATAATGTCTAGTTCAACGTCAAACTTGGCTTTTCCACTACGCGTGACTTGAGAGTGAAGCATAGGAACATTTCCTATCTTCCCTGAATAACATGGGACTTTTCCAGCGGTGGCAGAGTAGAGAAGGAGGCACTTATGGCTGGTACTGAGGACTTAGAATCCTGATGTTACCTTCAAATGAATATTCACACACCATGATAGATAAGACAGAAATGAAAACTTATTAAATATACAGCTTTACTTTTTAAATATAAATAGCAGGGTTAAAACATAAGAGATTTTTTTGTTTTTGTTTTGGTTTTGGTTTGGGTTTTTTGCTTTACTTTTTAATAATCTGGAACCAAAAGACAGAGGGTAAGGTTTTCTTTCAAAGATCCTAAAAATAAGATATGGCATGTGTATTCAAGGCAGTTTTGATTAGAACTAATAACAGATGCCTGGAAAGAATAAATGCAAGTGTTGACAAGTTTTCTTTTTCCTTTTTTGAAAAACACATTCTTACTTTCTTTGAAAATACCAGATACAAAATAATACGTTGCTTTGGCAGCATGGAGTATGAAGCAAACATTTTCTTTTTAACACATGAAGAGATCTCCTTGAAAATGGATATAAGAGTGTAATGGGAAAGGCCAGTCATAGCTCCTTCCTGGGTGGTAAGGGACCATTCTGTAGTCGTGATGATATTACTTAATTGAGGGATGTTCTGGGTGCTTTATTGTAGAATTCATTAGAGAGATGTACATTAGCATGTGTCATAGCCTGTGACTGAGAAAGCACTGGTACGTGGTACCTGAATTGAAATGACATACACTGAGCACACCAGCTTGACAACCCATAATGAGGGGAGTGTTAGGACATGCTAATCTGACACACTGTGTCTGTAATGAGGAAGCAAAGGCATTCAGATCTATCGTAATTACAGCACCCCAGCTATACCAATGTAACAGTTCAACTTGCAAATCCAGTAGAAAACTGGAGGTGTTGAGAAGGCAAACCAACAGGGAGACCGTGAATTTCGGAGCGATGCTTACCTCTGGGCCCTGGAGCCATCCGGAGTCAAAACAACAAGAACACGTGCCGAGTTCCACATGGGGGAAAGAGATTTTAAAGTTGTGAGTTAGGAGGAGGAAAAAAATGAAACACATTGTTTGAGAACATAAATAATAATTTGGGACAGCATCCAGGACAAGCAGAATGACAGCATCTTATTTACATAAAAAATGTCTGCGCTGGTGTGACTGACGGAGACAGCCAAGATTTAGTACTAATGGAGTTTTCATCTCTACAAGGACTTGAAATGAAACTCCCTTGAGAAACAGAAAATTCTAGGGGATTTCTCATGCCAAATTTGACCAGAATTTATGTGTGCAGGAATTCTTCCCATTTAAAACCTTGCAAAAATTCTGTATTAATTTGCCAAAGTTTTATATGGGCAGAAAAATATAAAAAGAATCTAAGTGCAAACCCTCTGTCCTGTTGTATACAGATTGTTCATAATACAGGACACTTTTTTTTTGTTCTCTAGAATGCCTATTTAAGAGAGTGCTAAATACTCTGAATTATTACTGTATTACCATGATTGATTTAGGAGTTTTTCTTTTTTATGTTTGATTTAGGATCTGGAAAGATATTACTTCTGCAAACCTCAGTGCACATACTTGTTTGCCCTTTCTATTCTCAATTCTTTTTTTAGCTGACTTGTCTCTGTAATAAAAAGGTTTTGTTGATAGAGTCAAATTAAATAGCTTTTCACCTTCGTAGAAACTAATGTACTTCACAGAAAATAACCAAGTAGTAAATGTAGGAAAACCCACAAATTTCAGGGATAGGAGGTGAAATACAGTCCTAATAAACAATAATCATACCCAGTTTTGCCTCTTGTACAGAGGAACATGCATTTTCCTTAGAAATAGTATGTGTAACATCATTGTTTAAATGTTAAACTTATTGTTCTGGAAATAAAATACTGGTTTATCAAGCATGAGACTTTATGGGGAGATCTAAAACAAATATTGTTATATTAGAAATAGTTTAATTCACAAGAATGTACTTATACTTTCAGGATAATGAAGTATCTTCCGAAATACACTTAGAGTAAATGTTTAAAGTGTCCTGTGGGTTGCTTTGAAGAAGGCAATGCATTAAAAGCTTACCTGGGGGACCAGTGGGCCCTTTCCTGCCTGGAGATCCAGGTAAACCCTTCTCTCCAGGTGCCCCAGGAAGGCCAGGTGGCCCTGGAGGCCCTGGAAATCCCACTGGTCCTAAAAGAGACATAAAACCATCAGGATGAAACCATACGAAGACAGCATGAGTTTGCTGAGCTCCATGCCATGAAAAAGCAGGGTACAGTCAGCGTTTGAGTTGCAATCAGCCTCACTTCTGTGAGAAGGACCAGCCCTGCCTGCAGGAAACACTAGAGTCAACTAAAGAGACTAAGCAGAAATGTGCCCATGATCAGGATGAAACTAAACTAGAACAAAAAGCCCTGGCACCCAGAACTTTCTCTGGAGACAAAGGAATAAGGAAAAAGGTTTGATTATAGGGAAATGAGGTGATTCGCCTGCCCCAGTTCCTATCATCTCTTCCTTTCTTTCTGAGGTCCAGGCTACCATCAGCTCTGGCCTTTGTGTCGTTCCTTCTTTTCTTCTCCATCCATCCATCAAGTCCTCTCCTTCTCTACAGTCCAGACTTCCTGGGGAAGCCCTCCCCGGCATCCCAGCCTAAGGCCAGCAGCTCTCACGGGGCATCTCCTTCAGAGCGCTGAGCTCTGTTGATGGTGATGTCTGTCTTTGCCCGCATGTCTGTCTGCCTTCGTGGAACTCAGCCCTGAATCGGAGTAGGGACCCTGTCCACACCTGCTCACCACTGCAGTCCCGGGGATGCCTGAGACGTGCTGGGGAAATGGAAGGAACATTTCCCACTGTGTACTTCACCCTGCTTCCCGCATAGCTCTGTCTGGCCCTGACTCCCCAGCAGGAGCTTGATCAATGGTTCCCAACTGTAGGTCCGTGGGTGAGTCACTATCACATTGTTATGGCTTGCTGTGTTACCCCGGTCCAGGTGAAGATTTACTCTGTGCCGTAACAACTAGAGAAGAAACAGGTCTGCCAATCCCTTCCTCTTTCCCCTCCGAGACTAGGGACTTAGCATGCCTGTCCAATTCTGAGGTTCAATAACTGGAAGCTCCCATAACGGCAGATACAGGCCACGTTATCTAAAATAGGGGTTCTTGTTAATATGGATGAAGGGGGCTGCTGCCTAGTGCAGTATAGATGGGCACAATGGTGCGAGCCCACAGATGTCCTTTGCACAGTAGTCACGGGGGCCTCTGGGTGATTTTTAATCTCTGTTCTGCCCTAACCTCTTGGCATGGCTTACAAGTCACAACTCAGGCAGGGCACTACTTAGTGAGAACCTTTCCAAACATAAATGGTCACTTCTCTGTCTGATATCCAGCTTCCTTATTTGTGAAATAAGGAAGTCAAAGTGAATAATCAGTATTGGTCCCTTTGCAACAAAAACATTCCATGAGCCAAATAATTCTCTGAAATTCCGATACAGAAACTGCTAACCATGTAAGGTTACCAATCATTTGAAGTGCGGCCAGTCCCAGCTGGGTTGCAATAGAGGGTAAAATACATACTGGGTTTCGAAGGCAAGAGGAGTGGCATACTGGGAAGAGGAACTAGGTACACACAATTGCCTGTATTATCTCATTGATAATTTTATGCTGAGTATGGTAAAATAATATTTGAGCCGGGCGTGGTGGTGCACTCCTGTAATCCCAGAACTTGGGAGGCTGAGGCAGGAGAATCGTTTGCAAGTTCGAGATCAGCCTGGGGTACAAAGTGAGCCCAAGGCCAGCCTGAACTGCACAGCTAGACCCTGTCTCAAAATCACAATAAGATAAAATAAAATAAAATAATATTTGAGTATGTTAAATAAAATAAAGTATGAAGTTAACTTCACCTGTTTATTTTGAAAAATGTGGCAATTATAGGTTTGAATTTTGCATGTGAGTTATACAAGAGATGACAAAAATATACAGTGAATATTAAAAATTTTTTATGTACTACAGGAATGACACATTGCTATTAATTCTCCTCAAAATACTCCCATTTGTGTCAAACACACTTATGCCATCATTCTTGCCACTCTCCAAAGCTGTTCTGGGATTTCTCTCGTGTCTGTAGTTAATCTGTCATAGCTACCTCAACGTCCTGAATTGATTCAAACAGTTTACAGCAATTTCCATCAAATAAAAACATTTTGGGTGTCCTGCTCCACGTTACTAACAACATCTGGCACCATGCAACCTCTGGCTCTCCCCCAAGGTCAAAATGACCATAAAGGTAAACATTTTGAATCAATTGAGGACAGTAAGGCAGCGACGACAGCACAACTAAAGACACTCGTGAAAGAGGACTTCCAGAACTGCTTCAGAAAGTATCGTAAGTAAGGAGAAGTGTGTTTGAAATGAAGAGCATTAATGGTAATGTTTATCGTATTGTAATAAATTATAAAAATTGAAGCATTCATCTTACTTTTAGATCGCACCTTGTATTTTGGTTGCCAGCTCTGGCCCAGAGATTATCAAGAGAATTATTAGGCACTAAAGAGAAGCTTGTGTTTCTTACTTTTACTTGTCTAATTTGTACCCACACTTGAAGACTCTCTGGGGGAAATGTAGTGACCATTTCCATAAGAAATAGGAATGACAGCACGGAAGGGTATTATCCCAGATCCTTGGGGGTGAAATGAGGAAGGTGTTCACATATTAATGAAGGAACAACCTGCATTCATACCTTTTTGGCCATCTTTTCCATCACATCCGGGAACCCCCTGGCATCCTGGAGTGCCTGGAGGGCCAGGGGGGCCTGGTGACCCTGGCAGACCATAGTCACCTGGTTCTCCTTTCAGAAGGTCAACACTCCCACGGGTTCCTGGAGGCCCAGGTGCTCCTAATCACAAGGAGGAGGCAAAAATACTCTTTCATTCAACAGCAAATGCATATACCAGCTGCCTGAGAGCGTCTTAAGAACAGTCACTTAGTGACTTGCAAGCAAGAGATACAGGGAATTGGAAGAATAAGGAAATCGGTAGCACAGGAGTAAAATGAGAGAATGTCCCACGAAGCCCAAGCTGAGAAGTGGTGTGCAATGGGCGAGCACTGTTAGACCCAATGGACCTAAGCAAAACCTTGTCCCTTTAGAGCCACTCTTCCTGAAAGTGTCATTTTATGCTTTTGTGTTTATTATCATCTCACTGCTTTAAAAGGATGATGAAGGTATGGCTGAAGGGACGAAGAGATGGGATATTTGGAAAAAAAAAATCACCAACCAATGGGAAAGGAACTTTCACTCAATAAATGTGTAGTCCTATTTGGAAACATGGACCTATGCACACGGATGAGTTCACCCTAATTCTACTCTCACTTAGCTTCTATACTTCATAGAATATTTCTATTGCTTTTCTATTTCTCCGTGTACAATCCCACCTTTACTAAGCCCCAAAGGATTCTGAGGTGGTGGGTCTGTGGGCCAGCCAGTCTGCACTGAGCAAGTCAGGGCACTGAGCCGTACTCCTCTCTTGATTCCCAATCAGCTCGGGGCTACTCCAACTCTGTTAGCTTATACTAACTTCCGAAATCTTGCCCTGCCAGAGTTTGTCGCTAAGAAACAATGAGAGGAAAAACACGCACTCTTAGGAGCTCTGTTTCTGGGTATGTGCGAGGCCTGCCTCCCGTCACTCCGGGCCGGTAGGCAGATGCTGGAAACCAGCAAGGGGTGTGAGAGCCTCTTACTGGGCACGCGTGAAGCCTCCTGGGCAGCATCGAGGTGCTGATGGGAAATACTTTCTCCGTATCAGATTTTGTGGCCCAGCAAGAGTGGTCTGAGAATTGACACGTAAGACCGAGGGGGCCTCATTCTGGGCCTGCCTATACCTCTGAGAGCCCACCACTGCCCACACTCCCACCCAACTGGGTCTTACTTGTCTTTGGCAAACTGATGGAGCTGCTTGGGCCCTTCTGCTCTGCAGTTCCCTGTCTTAGAACCTTACCGAACTGGCAGCATCTAACGAAGGCAGCATTGCCGTCCTTTGCCATGATGCTTTCTTACCTCGTGGGCCATCAGGTCCAGGAGGTCCCTGATCTCCAGGTGGACCAGGGTCAGGAATGTCACCCTTAGCAGCTCTTCCTGGGGCACCTGCAGGCCCTGGGGGTCCTGGTCTCCCTGCACAAGCACAGGTTCAGGCATTAGCCACATTACACTTAGAAGGTTTTGAATTAGGTATTGCGAGAGAAACAAAGCTTGTTACTTTTTACCTGGGGGGCCTGGGAAGCCTTTCTCTCCAAAAAGGCCTGGAAGAGAAATTCCTGGACTCCCAGGGTCTCCTGTCTCTCCTTTTAGACCAGGTATTCCCACTGGACCTGGTGGGCCCATTTCATGCAAACCTTAATGGGAAAAATGGCATCAATACTATACCTTCTTTTACTTTTACGCTGTTATCATGCTTGAAAAGGAGCCACTTCCCAACAGAAAAGTGTCTTCTGCAGAGACCAATCTCTGCCAGACACAGTGCTCCAATGGCTGCGTACTATTCCCAGGCTACCATTTCTTTCTTATAACCTGTCCATGGGTTGTAACTATGGGTTTAATTTCTCTTATGATAATTTCCCAGATTTAAAAATACAACAGCTTAGTCATAACACCAACCTTATGAACTCTACAATGGATGAAGCAAAAACAAATGAGATGGAATAATAAATAACTCCGAATAAGCTGCTTTGTAATTTGAGTGGAAAGTGACATATAATGACAACCACCATGGTGTGGTTTCCCATTGGGAAAGGGAAAAAAAAACTACTGGTTTCTTAGAAGGCTAAACATTTAATCAGACTGTTTGGAAGAGGCACTAAATAAATCCAACATGAGCTAAGTTTCTTTTTGATCATCCAAACTGTAATAAGATTTCATCGCTTTCCACCATAGATAGATTCATATCTCGCTGCATGATTCTACCTTTCGCCCACAGTCACTCAAATGTACACGTTGGTCTCCAGGTACTTTGTCTGGTTTTATTATTTTTTTCTGAGAAAAATCACCCAACAAATGTGTATCATATCAATAGAGTAAGCTACACTATGGTTGTTGAATATTAACCTATCTGTGGTAACAAAAATAACAGCAAATATTTCAGATAATTTGTCTTAGCATTGGCAATAAAGGGATGCTAAAAGTACTAATTAGATCCATGTGGTTGTACAAGCCTTTATTACACTTGAAATCATTTTTTAAAAACTCAGATTATTTATTCCCTTCATGACATTTTGAAATTTGGGCCCATTTAAGCAAATATTCAGAGTATTTTTAGTAGATATTCCCAAGCAATACCAACAATAGGCACTGTGACTGTTCCTTCTTAAGGTTTTCTTGAACATCCTTCATGTAAGTGATCATCAGTACTAGAAATGGTTCTAATCCTGTGTCTCTAGCCTAAGCTAGCTTTTCAGTTCCATGCCCCATCTCAGGGGAAGACCTTGTTTCATATCACGGTCCACTGACCCAAGCTTGGCCCCTTGCAAATGGTTTTCATCTTACCTGAGGCACCTTTGGTTCCTTTCTCACCCTTCAAACCATGCAAGCCATTCAGGCCAGGTGACCCAGCAGGACCTGAAACACACCACAGGTCCATGAGTCTGTGTTCTGCAGGCAAGATCAGCAGCTGATACCCACGCTGGCCATGGCTGTGGGCACACTGAAGGGTAAGGCTGGGCTGGTGGCACATCTCACCATCTGGGGGGTCTTCATCAAGGTGTGCATCAAGCAGAAGATTATTCTTGATGGATATTTTCTATTAAGCAGCTTAATCCATAGTTTGTTTGATTTAAAGTACCCCTATTGGGTTATAACCATATCATGACCAGAACTACTGAATCTTGGTATAGGAAGTGACCTTTGATCTGTTGACAATAGGTTATTCTAGATAAGGGGAGAGATCGGGTGGGAGCAAATTCCTGCCTTCTACCTTCCAGCCTTGGGGGTCTCCCCTCCCCACCTGGGTCTACAGGTTCCTCGTTCCTTCTGGGTTTAGTCATGTTAATGTATTATGAAACCAGGACACCGACTCTGTGGCATGCTGCTTGATGTGTCCTCCCTCATGGGTCTTAAGTACTGGGCTGCTCGGAAACAAGGGGCCAGCAGGTCAAGTTAAGCTGCTGCGATTTCCCTGCAGTAGTAGTTCTTTCAGAACCATTCTGATGCCTTTTTATGGCAACCAAATGTATTACGGGATACTGAAGACTCCAGGCTCTGTAATTAGACATTATCCTACCACTGCCTGTGCCTTCTCTGAAAGCCTTCTCTCAGGCATCTCCACCCGTCCGGCTGTCCTGAGGCTGTCACTGAGCACTCCCAGTGGGAAGCTTTCCTAAAGGTTTTCCATCAGTAGCCTTGAGTTGTGTTTCACTTTCCCAAGTGAGCAAGCTTTCAGATGAGAGTTTCCTAATTGTGCAGCACAGAGTTGGAGCATGGAGGGAAAGAGAGAGGGAGGGAAGGGAGCAAGGGAAAGAAGATGGGAGAAGGGGGATGACGAACATTCCAGAGCATCTCCTGAGCGCTGAGCTCAGCCCAGTGCTCTACCCCATGTCCTGTCCCACTGAGTGACTCAAGGAAAAGAACATGGGCTCAGCGCTTGGCCACGACTAATAAACTTCCTATTTATTTGTGGTGCATCTTCCATCCAGGAGCTGCTCTTTCTTACCCAGGACTCAGAGCTCCTCCTCCCCGTACAATCAGCCTTTTACTAGGTTAGCGTCAGACCTCTCAAATTTAGGACAGTGATATCCTCAGCTCATGTGGCTGACCACTGAAGAAGCACACCTCACCTCTGACTATGACACCCACCAACGTTCCTTTGTCAACTCTGCCCATGGCACACTGTGGGACACATCTCTGGTCAGTTGCCTCCCCAAGGCAAGGGTAAATCACAGTACAAGATCAGGTCCTTTTTCAGTCTTTCCCACCCCACATTTAGCATATTCTGTGACATGCAGTAGGTATTCAATAAATGCTTGGTTTTCTGTTTTGTTTCCTTTTTTTGTTTGCTTGTTTGTTTGTACCCAGGAGTTGAACTCAGGACCTCACACTTGCTAGAATAAATGCTTGTTGAATGAACAAGTGAATGAGAACATGTGGGATGACAGGGGTGAGGAATTGAACAGGTGGAGAAAAATCTATATTTAAAAAGTGGACTACAATTTCTATTTATATGCCACTCCTTGGATAGATTTATAGGCATATGATTCAGAGAATTTAGAAGAACCCATTTGGATACAAATAACTTCAGTGCTAATTATTATCTGTTCATGAAAGTAAGTATTGGGTAATGGCATAGTTGGTTCTATTCAATTTATCATCAGCACTTGAAACAGAGAGTTGCTATTCTCTGTTTGGAAGCCCAATCTTAGATTGATTCAAATGAACCATATTCTTTTGCACTGAAAAAAAAAATAGTGGCAATGCATATTTATTTTTCCCAAATCTCTTATTTCCTAACCACTTTTAACAGTTCTGGCTCAGTTTGTTTTCCAATCCTCTTTCCTATTTTATAAGCCAATATTTCAAGTTCGTATGACAAGAACACAAAGGCCCTCTTCAGCTGCCAAATCTGGATATTTATTGCAATCTATCTGAAACGATCATAAATTTTTTGCGGCCACTTTGCTATTTCCATTTGTTTTGATCTCCAGCTTCAGCCACTAAGATTGATGGCCTGAGCGGCTTGGCTCAGGATAGAATGCCCCGCCTCTGCCAACTCGACATTGTCACATCAACACTTTCAGACCTCGGGTTGTCACAGCCCAGGCCCCTGCCGTTGTTGAACCGGCCCACCCTTATCTGACCCAACAACAAATGCAGCTACATCTGGGTAGGATTTTAAGGGTAATTTTTCCTTTTTTACTGAAAGCTTTTACCCACCCCATCTCTAAATCAGAAAGTTGTTCATGCATGAAATATATACACTGCAGATGAGAGGCAATTAGGCTAACAAAGCACATTCCTGGGTAATGAGGGATTTTTATTCATCCCCCTGATGTCCTTCTGTTTAACAACCAGCACAGAAGAACAGTGCTGCTGTCACAGCCCGGTGGCCTTCCTCTGTCCGGTGGGTCTCGCCCCCAGTGCAGCGCCACTGTGCCTTTGCCTGTACGAGGCAGCCCACTACGCGCCACTGAATTCACACCCAGCTTGCATTTCCTTCCTAGAGCCTGCAAATTCCCTACCCCACCAGCCTGACTCAGGTTTATACTCATAACAGGGTGTTCAGTGCAACCCTGTTCGCTTGGGGCTTTCCTGGTTTTCACACTGGCTGTTCCACAGGCTCAGTAATTTCTTCTGATCCGAATAAAATGAGACAGATGGTCACCTAACTTTAAAACTAATGAGAAAGAGAATCTTTCATGACTATAGGTAATAGCTGAAAAAGCTTGAAACTTCCTACCAAAATAAATGAAAAAAAGGTTTGAAATAAGATTCAGGGTTTTGGTTTTTGTTTGTTTTTGTAATCCAGCCAATACACGAGTGCCTATTAAAGGACATAAAACATGGTTTCCTAATGCAAAGAGCATTTTCAACCCCCAAAAGTATCTCTTGACAGGCAGTGATGAGACAATAGGAAGCAAGAGAGAAATAATCCTGATGGGACAGAACAAAAAATGTCATCGAGTGGGGAACATGCTGGGTGTGGGGCAGGAAGGGGAGAAGCTGGTTGGAAAAAGAAAAAACACTGCTAAGATTTTCATAGCTCCCAGGTGCATGGCGTTTCTTTCCTGATAAGAGACATTTCATTGCGCTTTTCTACAGGGAAATGTTTTACTTGCCACTAGGCAAAATACTCAGTCCACATTTTTTATCAAGATGTCATGCTACAGATAATTTTCTTTAGGCTTCCGTATTTCCAACCTTATATTCAGGACCAACAAGGAACCGGTTATTTTCCTTTCCAAGGGCATATGTACATAAAAAGTTTAAATCTAGGACTCCAGCTACTTTTAGCAGGTGTTAAAGTTAACGTTTCAAACTGACTGAACACAAGCAGGACACAAATCCACATGGCCTCTTCTAACACAGCAAGCGACTTTCAACTTTGGAGCCAGCAGCGGGTTTGTTCAAACAAGACCATCTAATTTAGAACATACTTCAAACGTTTAGCTTCTCAGTTTAAAGCGTTTTCTGCTGGAGTGTGGTTTGTTTTTATATCAGTATGATATTCTGCAGCAATATATTTATACTGTAGATGCTGTAATTCTCAAGAACGTATTCCCCTGTCCTGCTTCATTCAGTCCGATCTGTCACTGCGCTGTTCACAGTGACGCAGTGTCAGGGCACCGTCGGGAGGCACAGCTGCAGATGAGGCAGGAGGCTGCGAGCGCGTTCTCTTCCTCGTCATCTCTTCTTCATAGACTCACTGCTGCAGCGCACAGAATTGTGGTGTGGCTACAGTTTAGGGGTCCTTTTGCTATGGATCAAAGTCATTAGCTATTAGTTTTTTTTAAATAATAATGCCACTGTGGTGTTATGTGATACATGTAAAGTAATTCAGGGGAAAGAAGAACTGACAATAGTAACAAGAGCTTTGTCATTTGGGTCAAATTTTATATATATATATATATATTTGGGGGCACAAAAAAACACTTAAAAAATCCTTGGTTGTTTTACTAAACTGGGAGGGGAGAAAGATGTGGGAATGCAACAGGAGTGATTAATAACAGAAAATGTTTGTGTTCAGTTGTTTCCTGACTTTTTCCACACATACACGCATGCATGCACACACACACACACACATACACACACACACTGTCAGCAAATACCCTATGGGGACTATAGGGATTGCCAGAGACAGGAAATGGCACCAATTACTAGGGAAACTTTAAAAATAAAAAAAAGTGATCATTTTTGTTTCAAACATTAAATTCATCACAAATGTCTCAACTTCGCATTGTTAAAAATGTCAATAAAGATGAAGACCAGCACCAAGCTGTCTCGACTTGCACACTGATTCTTCTCCCTCTCACAGTGCCAGACCGGAGCACGCACACCACCCCACAGCATGCTGAAAAACTGGAATTATTTGGAAGTTGTCTCATGATCTAAGAAAGGGAATGTGTGGAAAAATAGCATTTGGGTTGTTGAAACAATAAAATGATTAATCTCAGAAACGGTTTCCAACTCTTTGGAGTTTCGCTTTACCGACATTTAATATCTGTATAAAGCTTGGAGCAGAAGGCAGATGGAGAAAAGAGAAAAAAAAAGACAGACAGGTTGGTTACAAGGGAAGGAAGTTTGAACTTTCAGCTGTTGGCTGATCAATCTCATAGGGGCTAACTCAGCTGTATATTCTTTTGTCTGTCCATTTATTTACTCATACTGCTAACCAAAATATTTATTGGGTATCTACTAAGGTGTTCTTTTTGCTTTTAAAAACCATATTCTATTTGGTAAGAAACTCTGCTAGGCAAACAACACTGATACAACACAGGTGTTATGCTAAGGCAAAAACTACCCATGGAGAAAGTACTTTTTCTAAAATAAGAGATTATAGACTAGAGTTAAATTTCATGAATGAGGGGGACAGCATGATAGCTTTCTTAATAACAAATATATCCTATCATACCATGTTATTTTATATCCATACTTATAACCAAAGGCAAAAAATTCAACCAGGAAAATGGTTCTTTATTTAACAAAGACAATGAATACTAAGTACTCATCCTCTAGGCCACCTTATTCTTTTCCCTTTTTTCCACTGATGTGTATTTATTACACATTTTTTTTTTTTTTTGGTACGGGGGTGTCGAACTCACAATCTCATGCTTGTCAGGCAGGTGCTTATGCTGCTGAGCTAAATCCTTGGCCCCTACACATATATTTTTAATGTCTGTCTTTTCTATTAGCCAGTGAGCTCCATGAAGATAGAAATCATGCCTGTTTCCTTCAAATTCTGCACACAGCATCTAACACAGAATCGGAGATGTCATAGGAGCTTATCTGTTTGTGGAGAAAATAAATAGATAGACCCGAGCATCATGAAAACCATTGGCATAATGGACCTTCCCTGGGAGGGGACAGATGACAACAACCTCTGCCTCGGGCCCTGCGGTGAGGAGGAGTAGGAAGATGTTTATTGATCCTTGAGACACAGGCATGGCTGAGAGCCGAATCGCTTGCAGCGTCAGGAAATGGGTTACCAATTGGGCTACTCATTGTGCTGGCTCTGCCTGAATGGCCACAAGCCTTGGAACTTACCTTTCACTCCTGGAGGACCTGGCATCCCTGGGTCCCCCGGAAGGCCTCTGGGCCCGGGATCCCCCGCTTCTCCTGGATGGCCCTGCAGCCCAGGCATCCCCTGATCACCTGTGGACAGCAGGGAAGTTCTACACTCAGTGATGCCTAAGTGACAGCTGCTGAAAAAGCCATCTACGTTCTTAATACATGGGTAACCAGGGATATCATTTTCTTGTATTTTCTTCTTAAATTTCTTAACACTAAGGAGAAAAGTTCACTTGACTTCAGAAGGAAAAATGCAATCCTAAACGATTAAAGTTGCCAATTATGGTGTTAAATTTTCTTTCTTTCTTTCTTTCTTTCTTTCTTTCTTTCTTTCTTTCTTTCTTTCTTTCTTTCTTTCTTTCTTGTTTCTTTTTTCTGAATTGGCAGGAAAGGGGTCATTAAACATTAGACTCTAAATGTGACATCTGCCTTAGGTCTAAAGCAAAAAGAAGGGGTAGGGGGATATCAGCAAGTGAGACAGAGGGCTCAAAAAGCACTTTTATAGTCAGACCATCTTTGTGCCAGGTGCCATGCCAGCTCTTTCCAGGCCTGGTCTTCTTTACACCCAGTAATCTGCGTAACCCTGGGAGATGGGGCCAGCTTCACAGGGGAAGGAAAGGGAAGCTCATGTGATCTGCCCACAGGCACAGGTCTGGAAATGGCAGAGCCCTGTCTCAACCTAGGTCTAAGAGAAGACTGGCTCTTTGTGACACAGGAAGAGATTCCTGTGTGCCCCGGAAGTTCCCAAGGTACCTGAACACCCTGGTGGCCCCAAGTAGCCAGGTGATCCGGGCTTTCCGGGTGGTCCTCTCAGCCCTTGAATCCCAGGCAAACCCTGCTCTCCAGGGACTCCAAAATGTCCTAAAGAAGCAAAAGTCAAAATCTGAGTATTGCCATTTGAGACAGTAAACCTGTGAAATGGCCAAGTGGAGCCCTTGTTATTCTTTAAATCTTTTCCACTGAAAAGGAAGCTAATATTAGAAAATTGGAAACAAAATGTCCACCCTCCTACCACTGTAACACAATCTTCCTATGTCTACACATGTTCAGATAATACCCACAATCTTATACTCTGAAAATTTAAATTACTGTTGTATCATGAGTAACTTTCTAAGTTTGCTTTGTGTTCCCAATTATCGTTTTCATATAACTGGCTAATAGCTTACTGCTTCAATTTTAATTAAATTACTTAATTACTTCTTTCCTATCACTGGTCATTCAAGTTTTTTCTCTTTGGTATTATGCAAAATTATATATATAATACTATATAGATAGATAGATAAGATACAGCTTTTGTTCAGTTTTTTGTTTGCTGAGACAGTGTCTTGCTATGTAGCCCAGACTGGCCTCAAACTCATGGTGATGCTCCAGTCTCAGCCTCCTGAGTGCTGAGACTACAGGCATGCACCACCATGGCATGTGTATAAATATATATATATATATATATATATATATATATATATATATATATATTTTATTTATTTATTTATTTTTTTGTGGCACTGGAGATCAAACTCACATCACACCTGCCAGGCAGGTGCTTAAGTCACTGAGCCAAACTCCCAGCCCTGGTTTTTTGAGGCAGGGTCGCACTATGTAGCTCAGGCTGGCCTTGCACTCACGTTGCAGCCCAAGCCAGCCTCGAACTCACGATGCTCCACCTACCCCAGCCTCCTGAGTGCTGGGATTAAAGGCGTGCACCACCACACCTAGCTGATTTGTATATATTTTTAATCAATATTTTTCACTAACTAAATTATTTCCCTAGAAAAAATTTCTAAGAGTAGAAATTTTCAGGAAATAATGTGATATTTTGGTACTTCTAAAATATATTTTTAAATACTGAAATATTTTAAAGTTAAATCCCAGCCATTATGCAATTCCATCCTTAAATACTTTAGGCCATGAGCCTGAAAAATAAAATTTCCTACATAGCCAAAATAACACTGTAGTTAAAAAATTAAAAACAATTCCCAATGTCATTTTATGCTCATTCTATACTTAAGTATCTCCCAGTGTCCCCATAATGCCCTTCATAGTTGGTTTGTCCACACCAAGTTCATGCCAGAGACACGCATCACATCTTGTGACTATGTGTCTGAGATTTTAAAAAAATATCTAAAATAGTCCCTTGCTCATGACCATGGCAGCTCCTCTCTAGTCTTCTAGAGTAATCTATTCAGCTTTTTTTGTTTGTTTTTGTGGTACTTGGGATTAAACCCAGGGCCTCTGGACTGTGCCACCCTTTTTTAATTTTTTAGTTTTGAGGCAGGTTCTTGCTAAATTGGTGAGATGCCTGGGCTGGGCTGGGACTGGAAACCCTCGGCCTCGGCCTCCCAGGGTGCTAGGATTACAAACCAGTGCCACCAAGACCAGTTCAATGCTTGGTTCTCGGCTTGGGCTGCCTGCAGATTGGAGTAAGTAAGCACCCACTTATGCCCTCCCCTCTCGTCACTCTTGCAAAACTCTGTACCCCTAACTCCAAGTGTGGGTTCCTACTGTAGACTTTTCATTATTTGACTTGTTCTCTTGCCAATTTAGTAAGGATAAAACAATACTGATAGGATAAAATAATAGTCTGCTGAAAATCAATGACTGCAAATAAAATATATAGCTCTGTATTTACAATTCCATGGAGGGCACAGTCATTATTTACCAGAACCCACGGGACAAGCCTAGGTCTGCCTCTACTCCCTGATCAAATTCAACATCTGTCAGCCTCACCCTGTGCTATCTTATTTCTCCCCATCAGTTTCTTGCAGTAGAAGTACAGCACCGTCATCATTGGCTCTAAAGGAAATAACAAGCATTCAAAGGCTTGTCTCCCAAATCTGTGGCTCTGTTAGCAGTAGAATTTCTGTCACAGTCTGCGCTGTCTTTCCTCTCTGACCTGAAGAGGGCTGGAGGAGAAAAGACTGACCCCACACAACCACTCACAATCCGGGGACAAGCCACGTATCTACTCTTCCTCGTCAGCCTCCTTCCAGTTCAGCGCAGCTTTTTCCAGCCAATGGAAATAGCATATTCACATAAACTTTGTGCTGCCGAATAACATATAATTGAAAAATGCTAAGCTGAAGCCATGGCGTGGAACAAAAGACACAATTTCAATGGGGATAATTGCAAGCCAGGCAATTAGGCCAAGGCCAATGTTCTGTGCCAGTTAGCTACGTGTGAAATAACTTAAAATACTAGCGAACGTTAAAGTCCCTCAGTTTGAACTACTTTGAGCTTGTAGATGTTTTTTTTTATACCTTCCAAGTTTACCATAAAAATACCAGCGAGAGTGGAAAAAAATCTCCAAATGTTTTGCTGACCTCACCACAATGATGATTGCACTTGATATTTGTGCAGTAGTTTTCAGTTTGCAAATTTATTTCAAGGCATTGAATTCGTTCCTCAGATCAATTCTTTCCTGTGCATAGGGCCAATTTCCAGGAGAGGAAAATGGAGCACAGAGAAGACAATCGCCTCGCCCAAGACCACACGCGCACAGTAATAATGCAGGTTGATTTCCAGTCACTGCCTCCTCCTTTCTGAGACTTCTCACCCTGGTGTTTATCATGAACTCCCTTAATGCTGACCCCAAAACTAGCTTCCTCGCTATCTACGTATTTGAGCTCTATGTTTCAGTTGAAATATTACATTCTCTAAATGCATGCATCTCAGTGAAAGGAAGTTTTTGCCACCATAGCAGCTTGTTTTTCTGCTAGACATCCATTTTAATGGTTTCTGGTAAAAACAACAGAGAAAATAAAACCTCCTGTAATAGTTCTGTTTATATATTCTTTCCATTACATGAAGTTAAACATAGCTATTGTCAGAGGGAACTTCAAGGTAAAGTATGAAATTATTAATAGGAAGTCTTTGAATTTACAAAACTCCTTTCTAACAGGCCCACTATCAGCTGAACATTCTTGGGCATCTTCTATGGGTGGACATCTGTTCTATGGGTGGTATCTTCTATGGGTGGACATCCATGCACCTTTGTACACTTGTCCAATTATTGACTTCAGATAAATTCCCAGGAGCAGAATTTCCAAGTGAGAAGTTGTGACTATTTTAAGTACTGATGAAAGGTCCCCCAGGAACCAGAAAGGGAATGCAAATTTGGATTTTTCGATTTTTCTGGAAGGTAAATACGAGTCTAAGAAATAGTTCGACGAAGCATCCTAAGATGCTCTTGCCCTCTAGAGGTGCCGCTCAACGCGTTGGCTTGACCTTGAGTGATCTCCCTTTCCTGGGAATTGTGAGCACTGCAAAGCCTCACAGGTCCCTCTGCTGGGGGTCACTGTAGGAAGCTGGGGGTGTGAGAGGCAAAACTCACTGGACATTGAAATCCCTTCAGGAAGGAATCCATGCCAGCTGCTAGTGAAAAACAAAACATCATTTTGAATGACCGGGATTTCTCCTTGGTGATGAGGTTTTCTGTTGGGTCTGGGTTGATTTTTAGTAAATTACAGCAGATGTGTGACGGGTCGGCAAGGACGGGCCTCGTTTGCATTCTCAGGTGGGAGAGAAAAGGCGCCAGGAAAACCTGCGGCCGCTCTAAATGATGGGCCCTGCAAAATATCTCTCACTTTCGCAAAGCTGTAAAGTGCCAAGCAATTTTAACTGCTTGCAATACTCGCTTTTGACTGTCGAAGTATGGGGATGCTGGAGCGGTGCTCGGTGTCTGTGCCACTGATCACATGAGCCACAGTAGGGAAAAGACTGGGAACCCCTAGTGTCTGATGCTGCTGTTCTGGGACAAGAGGGCCAGGGCAGCTTGCACATAATCCTTTTAATGTGTATCTTAGTAGGCAAAGGGGAAAGAGAATACCGATACAATCACTGCCTGCCAGACACACACAGGTAATTATTTTATTTTTTGAACAAAACTCCTGTCTTTGTTTTTGTAAGCAAAACATGCAGCTATACCTTGACATCCAGGGCTACCAGGCTCGCCCTTTGGACCAGGTGGACCAAACTCACTAGCAGCATCACCTTTGTTTCCTGTGAGCGAAAAAAAAAAAAAAATACATGTAACATTATTTACAAAAATTTAATTTAGTCTTAGATACATGAATTACAAATTTTGGATATTTGTCTCTAGAAGCTATCTTCAAATGTCTCAGCAAAGGATTTAAAAAACAATACTACCTGTCTCGTAAATAAGAACAAATGGAAATAGAGATGCAAGATATGATTTAAACACCACACACGCACACACACACACTCCATAATTTTATAGTTCATAACAATCATAAGGAATTATAGACATTGATTTTTGAGTTTCTAAGTTCCTAAAAGTATTTTTTCAAACTTAGTTTTCTTTTAAAGGAAGTACTTGGCATTGAGTGAGTCTACATTATCTTTAGAAAATATGTAGAACTTGCCACTGTTTCAGCCACCACAGCCCATTTCACTCTCTTATAAGGAAGGTCAACTCAGTGTCCTGAGAAAGAATAGCACAAGGCCATGCGTTATGGAAGACTTGACAAGCGGCCCACATTCAAAGGCCGCTGCAGACACTGGCACCTGAGCCCCACAAAGCTTTGCAGCAATGTGATATGTGCTTCCAGTCCCAAAGATGGGAGCCAATTATAAGTAACCGACTCAAAATGGAGTGGGAGGAGGCAAGAAAATAGATGGTTTTATAAGAGAATTTGGGTATGTTTGTATTGTACAAATTGTACAGATCAATTGCATAAATTGTATAAATCATGTTTTATAACCTGCTCACTAACACTGTCTTGTAAAGGTCATACTCATGCCTTAAAGAAACAGACACTCTACTTGACTCTATTCATATTTATGCATTATTGTTTGAGGGGTGGAAATCTGTCCATCCCAAGTCAGATAGTCTTTCTTCCAGAAGTTGGAATTTAAAACACAAGAATTTGAGATCCTTGACTATGGATGCAGAGACCATGAGAATCATCATGAGTTGCTCTGATGTAGAACATGTTGGAATACAACCCAGATATACCCAGAAATACTCAGAAAAAATATTAAGTAGAGAGTGATAAATCCAGTTAGACAACTAAGTAAGAAACAGGCATTGGAGAGAAGCAAGAAACCAGGAGCCACTTAAAGAGTTTGTTCCACTGGCCTTACGCCCTGGCGGGGTTTGCTGTCCTGTCTTTGGTTCCAAGGAATCTCTTTTAATCCTGGTACTTTGAGTGCATTTTGACCCCTCGCAAAGATGGCCCAGTACAAGCAGGAAGGAAAGCGGAACAGGTGTCTTCAAAGTGTGTAAACAGGCAAAGGGATTATAATGAACTCATAAAGACAGAAGAGGGGTGAGTTCTAACACTGAAGCTCTAAGGTATCAAAACTCAAACAGGAGAAACTCCCTCTTGGTAACCATTCCTGAAAAAGTCATCTAGACTACTCCTGCTGAATAGATGAGCATATCTGGTTTCTTAAAATAATTTTCTTATACCAGCTATCATATTATTTATAGAGTGGCTCTCAAAAAACATATATCATTAGTGGCAAGAAGATTTTGGGTGGTTTATTAATTTATATATTAAAGTTATTTATTTTAACTTGCATTAAAATAATGTTTCATTTGTTTGTTTGTTTGGTACCAGAGATCAAACTCACAACCTCATGCTTGCCAGGCAGGCACTGTGCAGCTGAGTTATATCCCCTACCCTTAAAATAATGTTTAACTGTCCATTAAACTTGTGTACTCACAGATAGTGAGGTTAAGGTTTAAAAAATGAATCATTTTAAGACATCCAGAGTTTGCTTATTTCTTTGTCTGGTTAAAGGGTTAATAAGACCATTCTTTTTCTCCAAGGATATTTTTTACCTGGGGTAAATTTTCTATTTCAGGTTCCCTGAAAGCCTGATAAAGGTAGAATGTCTTAAGTAGACTTAACATCTGCTGGAAGGGCATGGCTTTGGCCTTTGTGTCTAGTAACTGATACCCTAATAGCTGAACTTATGAAGTCCTCAAAAAAGTCATGGCTCCTGTGAGACCTGGCAGACATGGCAGCTCTAAGCCAAAGTGGACACTTCCCACAGATGTGGCTCTAGATGCCTTGCACCTGAGCTGTCACTCCAGGGGCTGTGGTCACTGGGTGCATGGCAGCTGGGACTCCTCCCTAGGAAGAGGACCTCCTAGGGCTGCAGGGCTGCTCTTCCCTACCTAGCACCCTTGCATCTGACTGACAAAGGACAGTCCTTTGGGTCTTAAGTGTTGTGAAATAAACTCGAAGAGCCTCTTGAGTGTTAATCGTGCAAAAAGATGCTCACTCACAATGCTACAAACATGTTAAGAGTGTGGGTTAGACAGACTTCTGCTGTTTTTGCAAGCCATACCTTTAGGTCCTTTTGTTCCATCAGTTCCTGAAAATCCAGGTGGCCCTGGAGAACCTGGCTCACCCTGACAATTTAATGAAACAAAGGTAAGACCTCCATTTTGTTTCTGCTACGAATGACACATGCGTGATGTGATCCAATTATACTTTTCTGCAACCTATTTGGTTGTTTTAAAGGTAATTTTTCTTTTTAACCAAGGAATGGTAAAAACCCTGGAAATGTATTGCAGGTACACTACTACACATGTCTAGTTTGTTTGTTTTGGGGACAAGTCTCCTTGCGCAATCCAAACTGGCCACCGAGTCACCATCTTCCTGCCCAAGTTTTCTAGTGCCGGGGTTGCAGGTGTGTGCTGCATGTGTCTAGTTTTGGTAAACTGATAAAATTCTATCAACAGTAGCGTTTCACCCTGCGAACGTGGCTGACAAACAGTAGCTGTACTACATAAATTAAATTTTAAATTTTGATTGAATAGTCAATATTAAATAAAATATTATTAAAAGTCATGTTATATTATAAACTTTACAAACTTGTGGGGGAAGCCGGGCGTGGTGGCGCGCGCCTTTAATCCCAGCACTCGGGAGGCTGAGGTAGGAGGAGCATTGTGAGTTCGAGGCCAGCTTGGGCTACAACCCGAGCGCAAGGCTGGCCTGAGCTACATAGTGCCACCCTGCCTCAAAAAACTAGGGCTGGGAGTTTGGCTCAGCGGCTTAAGTGCCTGTCCGGCAGGCGCGAGGTTGTGAGTTCGATCCCCGGTGCCGCAAAAAAAAAAAAAAAAAAAAACTTGTGGGGGAGTTGAGACAGGGTCTCACTATGTATTTCATGCTGGCCTTAACCTTTCTATGTCGCCCAAGCTGGCCTTGAACTCATGGCTGCCTCAGTTTCCTGAGTGCCAGGAATACAGGTATCATCACCATGCCTGGCAGTTTTTCCAAAAGATGGACAAAAGTGAGTTACACTTCCAGAAGTCAGGTGTAGGATATTATATTTATTCCACTGTCTGGCTTCTCCAGGGAAAGTTACTCATGATCTTGAAGAGCAACTATATTGAAAGCAAAGTCTATGATAATCTTCATTAGATGGGAGGTTGAGGACCAGAGTCTAGGCAGGATTTCAGGATAACCTTTTACTCCAGGAAACCAGCAGTCATGCAGCAAGTCATAAGCCAGGTTGGATCATGTAAATTATGTGACTTGCTCATGTTTGTTAAAGCACTGGCCACATCCTGGCCTTCTGGAGGGCGCCACCTTCCCTGAGGTCCCCCATCTTCCAAGAGCCAGGGAAGCACCTTGATCCACCGTGGTAAACAATGACTCTTTGTGGGATTCTAAAACCAGGGTGGTTTTATTATTTTCCCCCTCATGGAGCAGTAGCCCCTTACCTGGTCACCTGGAAATCCTGGGAAACCAATGATCCCTCTTAGCCCAGGTGAACCCGGAGGGCCAGGGGGTCCGGGAAGCCCACGCTGCCCATTTCGGCCAGGCTCTCCTCTCTGAAGTCCAGGTGGCCCGTGTCTCCCCGGTTCTCCTCTTCTCCCTTGTGTCCCAGGAGTTCCTCTGTCACCTGACAAGGGCAGAAGTGTTAGAAACCTCTAGGCTGGAATCTCGGGCTAGGCGGTAGTTACATGAAAGGACTTAATGCTTTTAAAAGACAGAGCCAAAGGAGCTGGGAATCCTGGTTCCTCCTAAGCCACCTCTTGAAGGTTTCTGGCTTCAGTGACCTCACAGTGAAAGAAGTTGCTCAGGAACAGACTAGCGGAGGAAGGAGGAAGCAGCCAGGGGCCTTCACTCCAGCACGCTCACTTTCCAATGAGAAAAAACGTACCCAGAAGAGTTAAAACACATTCCCTATAACCACTAGCTAAAGAAAAAAGCAAGGCAAGAAGCCAGGCCACATGGAGATTAAGCCTAAATTTGGGAGAGAATATAAATGTGGTTGCCAAAATGCTTGCTATCTGATTTTTTTCTGAGGGCCAAGCAGCACGGCATGGGGACACCTGGACCCCAAAAGGATTCAGAATCTGTATTTTAGTAAAATTCTGGCTCATAGGCATATTGAAGTTCAAAAGACACTGGTCAAAATCACAGCCTACGTGCTATTGATTTTAATACAAGCCATCTAATACAGAGGTATTTCAAACTTGAAGCAGTATTTGATGTATATCTCAGGTTCATTCTAGTTTAGAATACCCAAATCTATAAATACATAGGAACTTCAGCTAAATTTTAGCATGAAAAAGCAAAAGAGAAGTGTACCCCCTGGCTCCTTATCAGTGTGTAATTACACCTAAGAAATGAACTCTGCTAATCTGCATGTTAGGGGAATAGTTGCCTAATACACGTGCTTAAATGATCTGTAAAGGTATCAATGCATTTGATAAGGTTAAATAGGTTAAGCATTTACCTCTGTCTCCTATGAACCCATTGTCTCCAGGAGGCCCAGGTTCCCCGTTTTCCCCTCTCTTGGAAATGATAGCCATTTCTCCCTCATCTCCAGGAGGTCCCCTGTCTCCTGTGGATATTAATAATGAGAGAGAAAAACACACACACCACAAACACGCAACTCATGGACAACCACACTAACCCACAGTTCACAAATCCCCGTCTAAGTCCCTACACTGTATTCAGGTAGCAGATCCAGGTCACCCAGTTCCACGTGACTGAGCAGCGTCCTGAAGGAAGGGCTGCGTCTGTCACGTTCTTGTCCCCTCTTGCCCTGGGATGCTGTGTGTTTACTAAATTCAGCCAAATAGGACTCAGCCTGTTCAGTGAGTTCAGGCAGGTTTGAAAAGTTCTGGTCCATAAATCTGTCTGTCCTGCAAAATCTGAGTTTGCCATCTCAAATTTTTAATTCCACACCTCCCTTTCCTCTCTGCACTTTATTATTTTCCTTAGATTACAAGAACAGACGTATATCTCGACGTGGTTCTCCATGGAGAGATTTCCCGACATAGGAAATGAGAACCACAGTTCTGCCCGATTTTGTAAACACGGTCCAGTTGCAGCAGTGTGCTGGGGGGAGCTGGGGTTCGAGGGTGGTGAAACCTAATTATTAATGATTTGAGAATTTTGTGAGCTGCTAGTTAAACTGCCCATAGTTAAATCAGCCATGATAAGAGTTTTTATGCTGGAGTGTGAGGACTTACACCATCACAGTCAATGAATAGTGCAAATCAGGGCACTTTTTTAAAATTCAGAGAACTAGTTTATGACGAGATCACTGGAATTAATCCATTTTTGAATTTGTAGTGAGATAATTGTAAAGCGGCAGAATAACACAGCAAATATCACTTATCCAAGGTAGCAAAGTGACTCTAATTCCTTGATTCTATGTTAATAATTTACAGACTAATAAAACACAAAATAATAAAAGACTCAGTCAACTAAGAAGAAAAGGTAATTTGCATCAAATATGAGGCTATTTGCTCAAACAGCTTTAAGGGCAAAAACCTTGTTTCTAAAATTTATCAAACATTCCTCTCAACACTGGAAATACAAAGCTTACTTACCACTGTCTTAGGGGTAAGAGGTAAAAGCTAACATTTAATAAGGATGCACAGGGCATTTAAACTGGTGATCTTGAAACTATTTTTTGTAGTTTAAAAAAATTGAAAACTTTTTTTTTAAATGAAGCTTAGGAGCAGTACAATTCATGGCCCAGGTGAAAGAGGTCTCATTCTGGTTCAGGAATCCTCAAACTTCAGCCACATACACATTCCCCGAGCTGCCAGTTTTGGTATAATGTGAGCGCTATGAATGGTTTCTACAGTTCTGCATGGTTGGGGGGAAACTCAAAACATAAAACGCAAAACAGTACTTTGTGAAAAGTATACATATTTGTGAACCTGATATGAATTTAAGCATTTATAAACCCAATTTTATTGGGGAAAATTGTTTTTCTTATTTTCCAATACTGAGGATTGAACCTAGGGTTTTGTACTGAGCTATATCCTCAGTCCTTTTTATATTTTTTGTTTTGAGACAGAGCATCATTAAGTTGCTAAGTTCCCCAGGCTGGACTCACACATGTGAGCCTCCTGTCTCAGCCTCCCAGAGTGCTGGGATTACAGGCAGGTGCCACAGAAGAGGTTCAGATCAAACAAACACGTGCTGTGGTGTTGCAAACGTGCTTACCTTTGGCACCCAGTGCTCCTGGGTGCCCCTGAACGCCAGGCCCACCCTTTTCTCCGATTTCTCCCTTTCTGCCAGGCCGGCCCTCTGGGCCAGGCTTTCCTCTCTCTCCGGGAAAGCCTGGGAGACCAAGCAGCCCCTGAGGTCCTGATGAAAGGAAAGCAGTTTTTGGAAGTTTTTTTAAAGGTTGGCGCGTGTCTTACATCTACGTTCCTTGCAGTCCACTGAGAAATGCAAACCCTCACCTCACTCTGCATGTGCACAGACAGGAAACAGAAGTGGTCGAGCTCACCACCTAAGAGCTGTGCGGTCTCACCCTTTCCTACCCCGCAGACCTAACGTGTAGCCTGATGTTTCTGGGTGCTGATCCCATCTGGTTCAGAGGACCAGAGGATGGGAGGAGGCTGATGGGCTATCAGAATGAAATGCTTTGGCCCTGACCCTAGGACTTTCCAGGTCCTGCCTCGTCCTCCTAAGTTCAAGGGCTTGTGGATCCTGTGGATGCAACACCTCCAGCTCCCTCTGTCCACTGATCCACACCAATTCATTCTGCTACTGAAAATAGCAATACAGGGCAGAAGGAAGGTGGCACCATCAAGGGAAGGACAAAGGCAAGCTAACAGAACAGGGTTATGTTTTATGTCCGGATGTTCCCCCAAAGCCTCACGCAGTCATGGAAGTGACCTTCTAGAATTTGGGGCTGACTCATGGTCCAGATGGCTGAGATGGTGGGGGTGAGTGCTACACCCACCCTAGGGTAGGTAGCCTACATACAATATAAGGGACAGAGAGAGTCTTCTTTCGTGCTCCTCCCTTTCTGCTCTGTTGCTTTTGCTGTCTTCCATTGCCATGAATTGTTGCCCCTCTGCCACACCACCCTGCCTTGGAGACAGTTGATTAGGGAAACCGTGAGCTTAATAAACCTTTCCTTCCTTAATTTTGGGTGTCAGGTATTTTGCCTCAGCGTGGTATTTTGCCTCAGTGATGAGATTAAAGTAACCAACACTAAGTTCCATTAGTATGACTGTGCGTAGCCAGCTTCACTTGACTATGGATTTTAAGTTTATAGAACAAGAAGAAATAAAAGAAAAATGTTACTTACCCTTTGGACCTGGACTACCAGGTAGCCCATCTGCCCCAAAGGGCCCTGGGATTCCGGAAGATCCTGGGGGTCCATCTGCCCCTGGCAGCCCTGGGGGTCCAGGGAGGCCCTTCATTCCAGCTGGTCCAGGAGACCCCATATCTCCTTGCTGTCCTTTCCTACCTGGGGCACCTGAGACAAACCAGTGACGGTGAGCTACGAAGACTGAAAACTGGCTTCCCACTAAGGGGGGAAAAACGCACTCACAGAAACTCAACTCCTGTGTCTAGGGCCAATAAACCAAACCAAAACAATATTTACTGGCTAAGATAACAGTAACAACTTTACATCTCTCTACGAATAATGTTCTGGATGCTACAAAAAGAAGGATGGATCACTTGAATAAATATCTCCCAGTGGAGATGCATGAAGATTATAAAGATATTTTTAATGGAAGGTAGGAATAAAGGACAAAAAAGTTTGTTTGTATTTAGTCTTAGAGGAGATAAACTAATAGGAGGAAACTTTGCAGGTGCATCCGGAAGCTCCGTCCAAGTGAAGTTCAGTTAGGCTACTGTGAGGAGAAAAGTGTAAAATTCAGAGCAGTGGCAGCTGGCATTATTCGGGCCAAAAATGAAGCTGTCATGGCACGTTTTGCACCAATCTTGTCTTGATTTTGGAAGTCAGCACATTCTTGCATTTGGATAAAAGCAATAGCAATTGGTGTAACAGAATTAACAACCTGCATAATGAAATGAAGGGTATCTAAATGTATCTCCCCAGAGTTTGTACATTGAAATGTAACCATGTGACAGCGTTAAGAAGATGAGAATTTAGGAGCTCATTAGCTGATGAGCGTAGGGTCTTCCTGAATGGCATTTGTGACCTTATGGGAGAGAAGTGAGGGAACCGTTCACTGCTCTGCCGTAGAAGGACGCAAAGGAGGGGCCATTTGTGAGGCAAGGCTCCACCCAGACGGCAGCCCTCTGCTGCCTTGATCTTGGGCTTTCCAGCCTCCCGAGCTGTAAGTAACAACTCTGCTATTGGTAAATGACCAAGTCGGAGGTATACTGTTGCAGAGCCCCACTGGACTCAAACAACCCCTTAGCACCTGGTGGTGCGGGGACAGTCCTTTCCAGGTCGCTCTTTCATGCCTGGCTGGCTGTGTCAAGACTGCAAAGATGAGATGCTATTCCTTTCCCTGGGCTATTTCTCAAGGCTGTGTTTGCAGTAAGCAACCTTGACAGAAGACTCAGCACAACAGGTTTGCTTGCAGGCTGCACTGAAGCACCAGTTCCTAGATTCAGCTCCCCTCTGGTATAATGCAGCCCATGACATGTGCAGCAGGTAGCCGGTCCCCTTGGCATTGCCCCCATGGGACTTGGGTGGCATGGGCCAATGACACAAACCAACATGGAACTCACAAGTAATAAGCTCTTTGTCTCTGACTTGGGACTTAGGCTTCTGCCAACTCCATAGAAGTGCAAGAGACAAGTGTATTCATTAAGTAGAGTAACTTACAAGACCCTTCAGGTCCTGACACTTACCTGGACTACCCGGAGCCCCGCGGGGTCCTGGTTGGCCAGGGAACCCTGCAGTGCCTCTTTTACAGGAATGGCCTGGTGGCCCTGGGATGCCTGGAAATCCAGCGCTTCCCTCTCTGCCTTTGGGACCCTGAAGACCTGGCAACCCAGGAATGCCAGCTGCCCCTGTAACGATACAGCGCATCTATGACATTCACAATTTAAGACAATGTAGATGGCCTGTAACAATCTCTGCATGCCTTCATAATGGAAGGACACATTTTGATCCTGAGCCAGGGCTCAAATGAACTAAATTTCTCAATGGACACATTTTCTTGTCATAGATACAGTGAGCTCCAAAGGCACAGAAAATCTATGCATTGCTAAGTGAGTTTCTCGGTAAAGTTACGTGGATGACAAAGAAGCTACTTATGCAAATAAGAAAACACGCAGTTCTTCCTGATTCTAATTAACTTCTACCTCTGCAGCAGGCTTTACACCAAATTGCTATCATACAAACCCAATTTGCGCTGTATGAATTTGCATTTTGTAAGAGATTTTATCACTTGTACTCTTAAATTTCTATTTATTGGAAACAGTGTTGTAAGCTTCAGGAAGAAAAGTAAATCCTCTGTAATTTCACACCCTGACCTAAAAATCTATTTTATTTTTCTGTTTTCATTGAATTTTGGTTCGCTGGCTTAGATCTTAAAATAGCAATCACAAAGCACTGTTATTGGATTAGTTCACAACGCATTATCAATTTACAAATGCTTTCTACTTATTGCAATCTTTGTAAATATGACTTTCAGTACCAATAAAAGTGCTATTCTTTTGTGTATGACCCTTAATTCTATTGTGTCCTATGTCGCCCCACTCTGCCCTCATGGACACCAAAATCCCCATACTCAAGTCCCTCGCATAAAATTAAGTATTTGCACGTAACCTGCATCAATGCTTTTGTATAAATCATGTCCGTATTACTTACAATACCTAATACAATGTAAATGCTATGTTAATAATTGGTACAGCGGATTGTTTAGGGAATAACGTCAAGAAAGATATCTGTAGATGTTCGCTACAGCTGCAGGGTTTTTTCCTGAATATTTTTGATTCATGGTTGGTTGATTCTGAGGATGCGGAATCCACTGACGTAGGGAGCTGATGTGTTAATGTGCTGCAGGGGATGCCTAATGAGTAGTGGCCCATCCACAGTTAGGAAAGAGACAGACCAGTCCTACCTGTTACCTCAAGTGGAGCAAAAGTCTCTCCACCCTGTCGATGCCAGGACTAAGCTGTACCCAGTTCCTCTGCACCCCAACCCACACGGTTCTGACTTCTGGGTAACTTTCCCTCATATAGTCTGTCCTTACCCTCAGCCTGGCATTGGCAGTGGGCAGGTTACACAGTCCCTGCTCTTGGTGTTTGGGAAGCTCACGTATTGCCCTAAGCTCAAAGCACACAGATGTTCAGTGTTGCCATATTCAATTGAGTTGGCACTGCCATAGTGACGTAGTTTGCATTTGAAAACCACCAATGAAATATAAAGGCAACACTGGGAAATGTGATTTGAAATGCAGTCAGTGGCTCTATATGAGTGAAGGTGCCCAGGAGATACGTGTAAACGTTCTAGCTGTCTAAAGCAAGACAGCCTAAACATTCCTTGTAGACCTGCTCCAAATCCGAGCTGGCTTTCTGGACTACAGAGACAGCAGAGCCCTCTTACCTTCAGGCCCAGGGCATCCAGGATCACCTTTGGGTCCTTTTATCCCTGGCACTCCTGGAGGACCCTGATTTCCTGGGGGTCCTGGGTGACCAAATGCAGGGTCTCCTGGGATTCCTTTCTGACCATTCACTCCACGTGACCCAGGGGGTCCTGGGGGTCCAAAAGGGGAGGAGCCATTTTCACCTCTAAAACCAGGCTCTCCCATATCACCACGAAAACCTATTTAACAACAAAAAAATACAGTATAAGTGTAGAACCAACACATGAAAGACTGCTACTTTGATAAAGACACATTTCTAAAACATATAGGAATATGTAGGTACAATCTGAGATGCTTAATAGATAATGTTGTCCAATACACCAGTGATGTTTCCCTAATCGTGTTCTCCATATGGCAAATATTCCACTTGAACTGAGCTACCCCAGCCACACAATAAACTACTAATAGCTTATTATGCATGCTCCAAGATGGAAGGAGCCTTGATATAAGACTATCATCTACGGCTCACCACAACACAGCTACGGATCTCTTGTACCAGAAAAAGCCATTTTATCATTCTCTTCAGCTTGGTATTGGCAGCCAGCAGGTTACACAGACTGCTGTTGGTATTTTTGGAGCTAACAGATTATTACCCTGAACACAAAGCATGGAGACATCCAATGTCGCCATGTTGAATAGAGCTGGCAGAGCCACAGTGAGATACTTTGCATTTGGAAACCACCAATAAAGTGTGAAGGCAACATGGGGGGATTTAGGTTACTTGAAACATAATCAATGCCTCTATATAAGTGTAGGCCCTGAGCCATTTCCTTGAAGTTGTCCATTTTCAGGAATGTTTAAGTTTCGGATAGACATTCCCTAAGAGGGAAAATACTTCATTTACCGGGTGGACCTGGTATTCCTGATATTCCTGGTTGGCCTGGCTGGCCTTTTGGTCCATCCAAACACTTCAGCCCAGGAGCACCCTGAGGTCCTGGAAATCCCTTCCGACCTAGACAGTAGCAAAACACAGATTCAATAAGACACAAGCCAAATGGGAACATAATGAGGTTTTAAAGAAGTCTGTGTGAGTGAAGTCTGTTTTGGAGTATTCCTATTTTGTGAAAGTAAAGGTGTTGCCTACCCTGGTTTACAAAAGCATTTTATGAGCCATGTGCTGCTCTGAGTGTTCTGCTAAGATACTTTCTCCTTAACTGTACTGCTCGGGATCTTCCTGAAAGCCTGGGGCATGCACACTACCATTCAGATGAACTTCCGTGATCTTCCCATGCTGGGTTTATCCCTGTAGGAGGGCAGGTGGTGGCCAGAGTCTATGCTGGTAAGAAAGCCAAGTCTATACCCCTGATCTCACAGTATTCGTCCTCACATGCAGTATGGACAAAAAAATGCCTGCAAAAGGAATTGATATCCTATCTTAAGCCTTTTATTTCCTCCTAGGACTTAACTAAAATAATTTCCTAATTTTGGACTTCAAACAAGGAATAACTGCCAACTTAAAGTATGAATGTTGGCTTCTTTTGAAGCACAAACTACTGAAAGTAATCAGACGTTTTTCATCCATTCATGATTAAGGTACTGTTAAAAGTGGAAATGAATATTAAATCAACCACTAGTTCCTGTTTTGTTTTGTTTTTTGGTTTTTGGTTTTTTTTTGGTTGCTTTTTTGAGACAGGGTTTCTCTATGTAGTTCAGTCTGGCCTTGAAACCATGATGTAGCCCAGGCTGGCCTTGAACTCATGGATACGCTCTTGCCTCAACTCCCTGAGTGCTGGGATTACAGCCATGTGCCACCATGCCTGGCAACCATTAGTTCTTCACTTCACTGCTGTAGAATTATGCTTGCATGCTCTTGTCATTGCCTTGTGCTGGGCGAATTATACTTTCCTTCCCTTTGACCCATGGGTTGGTCATGTGACTTGCTGTGACTGACGGGATATTGATGGCCATATGCAGTCCAAGGTCTGAAGTCAGCCTCTGAAGCTGGGCCTGTCCTCTGAAATTTTTGCAATCATATGAATGGCACCCCCGGCACTGCAATAGGGTGTGTGTTGCAGACCTGAACTGAATTTGGGGCCAGGAATCAATCCAGCAGTTAGCATCTTAGACCAGCTGAACTCCACCAACCAGCAGAGCCATAGAGACAAATAAATGTTTGTCATTGTAAGCCACTGAGATTTGGAAGCTGCTGCATGACATTATTGTGACGAGAGCAAATGATTAGGAGGGTCATTAAGAGTTGGTCATTATTCAGCATTTAAATAAAATTTTGGACTTATTTAAAATGAGAAAAATCACCTTTAATAATCATGCTAGTACTTAAAGGGCCAATGTAAATAAACTCTGAAGAAATAAAAAGGAATTATTAAAAAAAATCCTGATGTACACTTTGAGTTTAATTCTGCTAAAAACAATTAATTGATTGAAATGAAGCAGAGGCATAAATATTCAATCAGGGATGTAGACATGTAGGTGGGTTGGGGGGGTTGTAGCTCAGGGTGAAGGTCTGAGTAATTCCCAAGTCAGGACTTCTTAGTTTTTATTTTTAGACTTAAGTCACTAAGTTGCCCGGGTAGGGTTTGAGTTGTGATCTTGCTGCCTCAGGCTCCTAAAGTGCTGGGATTACAGGCCTGCTGTGAATGTTTTTCAGAAGGTTCTGGTTAGAGGTCAGTCCTCTTCAAATGCAGAGTAGAAAGAAATTTATAATTTATATCAATGAGTGGGCATTTCTCACTCTTTAGGAGGTAGAAGAGAAAGATGATACAGTTCTAAAACTCTCAAAAGGCAGGCATCTAGCTAATACATGACAAAATCAAGGTAAATTTTGTTGCATAAAGATTTGAAAAGCCCATTTGCACTGTACTCAAAGCATCATTAGAAATGTGTCTCCCCCCCCCCAGCTCCCTAGTCCTTTAAAATAATAATTTTAGGAATGCCCTAACCAGTTGTCAGAATTTGCTATTGGTTTATCTGTTGTTAATTTTATATCTAGACATCCTCCTGAAGCCTCATGGGGTCACAGGTGGGACCTTTGGCGGGTGACCAGATTATAGGGGTACTGCAGCTGCCTTACGTTTGGGAGGTGGGGCTTGGCTGGAAGAGGCAGTCACTGTGGATGTAACCACGAATGTCGCATCTCCCTTCTAGGCTGCTCCCTTGATTCTTCAGTAAGCAGTTACTCTCCGCCGTGCCCCGCTGTCATGCCATCCTACCTTAGAGCCAGTCAGACTACTGAAACATGGGCCAAAATAAACCTTTTCCTTTAAATTTGCGGGTATCAGGTATTGTGTCTCTGTGTCGAGAAAGTGACTAAGACATCTGTCTTGCCAGTTCTTTTATCTGGGAAGTGTGTGAGATGGTGACTTCTCAGTGAGGTTACCTGGAGGTCCATCAAAGCCCGGAGGGCCTGGCCTCCCAGGGTAGGTCACATTACAGGGAATGGTGTCACCTGGAATGCAAAAGAGAATGGCATTTCATCAGTCGTTGCACAAGTGATAGCAATTGTGAGTCTCAATGACAACCCATTCAAGATATTTTTCTATGTAGTATACCTAGAATTCAAAGGGACGCGAGCTCCCAAGGATTGTTAGCTCACTTAAATTGCTTGTACACCAAATTTCAAAGTCCGTTCTGAAATCTGAATTTCAACTTTGCAAACAGTTATAAATGTAGTGGAGAGAAGAAAAATACTGACTCTAAGATGTATCGGTTTTAATAGCTTAGGAAAAACAAGGTATTTACAAGTCCATATACACCTAACACCACAGAATCAGAAGCTTTGATAGATCATGAAAAAGCAGCAAAGGTCCAACACTGAGTGCAGAAGATTTGGCTCCCAGCTTGCCCAATAGGAAATTGTACAAATGAAGAGACTAGGTCAGGTATTAACACCAACCACCATTTACGGAGGACCTGCCAAGGATCAGGTGTTTCAAGCACATTATCTCGTTTTTCTAACAACTGTGCCATGCAGTTCTTCTAACCCTCATTTTAATTGGTCCTCTGAGTTGCCATAACCTATTAAAATTTAAGGCTTCACCTTCATGGTAGAAATAATATCTCATAACTTATTACTTGATAACCTTTCCAACAAAAGTATACAATGAACTTAAAAATGATGCTATACTTTTCTGGATTCTAGAACATGAACTTACACACAAATACAAAGGTATTTGCCAATGTGTATTGTCAAAGCAAGAACTAAAGATGCTGTCTTATTTCAAAACCTCATAATTAAAAATAAAGGCCAAGATATATGTATTTATTACAAAAGAAAACTTCAGTAAACCTCTTTGTTACCTTCTTTAGTGCTTTCAGCTCTAATCCTGAAAGTCATTTTATTACTTTGAAATTCACATAACTGTCAAGTATATTTAAAATATCTTTTTTTCCCCTTCCTCTAGAATGCTTAGGGCCAGGGATATAGCTCAGTGGCACAAGCGACTATCTGGCAAGCGTGAGGTCATGAGTTCGATCCCCAGTACCAAAAAAGAAAAAAAAGATAGAATGCTTACAACTAGATTTTCATGGACAATATTTTTGAAAATGAAATACTAGTGCTTCTTTTATTAAAGGATACTGCATTGTCTCAAAAGATTACAAAAACAGATACCTCAAATATATATGCAATTTTAACGTAGTCAGATTATATGAGTTGATACTGAGAAATGAATGAAAAGCAATTTTGGTATGCCAAGCAAATAATGGAACAAAGATAACTTAGCATTTCAAGATTGATTTTAAATATCGATTGTGCTATAAAGCTTGTATATTTCTGACAATGTGCAAGGTTTGAACAACAGTTTGGTGAACCGTAGTGAGCCCGTATGCCGTAGCTGTAATAATGTTGTCTAGAAGACGCTCACTCTAGCTTTCATGATTTCATTTTGACATTCTGCCACAAAAACATTAAAAATTACCTTTTGGCCCCTTCAAGCCATCAGGGCCCCTCACGCCTGGGCGGCCTGGGATGCCTGGTTGACCTCTCTTTCCTGGTGGACCAGGAAATCCCAGTCCCGGAGGCCCCACTGGTCCTGCTTTCCCAGGGGGACCCGGTGGGCCAGGAAACCCCTTCTCACCTGGGGCTGCGTCTTCATGATCCCCCTGGGAATGTTTACGTCATGAGTCAATTACCAATCTTTGAACTAGAAGCAGTCATCGTAGGCTATAGAAACACATGTGAAAAGTCTATAATTCCAGGAGACAGTTCTTCTGTAGCAAGTGTAACTTAAAATAAGTTAGAGTATTCTAACATTTTACATACATATTTTGCATATTTACATACATATACATGGTAGGAGCGTGTGTGGTATGCCTCAAATACAGAAAGTAAAGTATATGTTATAATATAGAATAAGAAATTTTATGAAGAATTAATCTGTAACATCAAATATCATGAAATATAGAAATAAGTGAGCTGCGGGAGGTGGTGAGCTTATAATGCACGTATGTTCTCAAGTATTTGAAATCATTTTCCTGCATTCTTCCAGAAAGATACAATGATAGACTCCATCGCCCTCCGCGCCAGTGGGTAAAGGACTAAGGAAGGCACTCCCCTCTGCTTGAGAATCTGACCTCAGGTGGACTGTCTAGCTATCTGTTCCTCCAGAAAACTGGATCAGCAACTACATCCCTGAGCAACATGGCTCTCAGTAAAATGGAACCCAGTTGTTAAGGTTTTCATCTGGTTTGGAAGCACTATAGATCTCTGCGTGTCCTTGTTAGGTTTCCTCGGGTGGAGGTTCCTGTGAAGGGCGGGTTTGCAAGCTGTGTTGTGCAGATAACAGCTCCTGTGGGGCGCAGGTGGCTCTGCGATCAGGGCTGCTCCCCCATCCGCCATTCGTGAGCTCACTCCTGCACCACAGCTGGATGCCCAGGTGGGCGCCCACCTGTTGGGTTTCTCAGGTGTGAGAAGCACCTGACACGGCCCTGCCAGCAAGGCCGAGGTCCTACCCTCCAGCCTTCTGAGGGCCCGGCCCTTGACGTGCCCTGTGAGACCCTGTGGGCCTGGATTCTTTCCATGCCTCTAGAAGGAGCCCCCATGGGTGTTTTAGAAAAGTGAATGCTGTAGCAATTCTCTTCCCAATTTGATCTGAAAATTTTCATTTTCACATTTAGGTGAGTACATTAGGATAAATACCACTTGGTGGCATTGGTTTTCCAAATAGTTTAAGTGGAAAGATGAATTATTACCAAGTGTGAAGCACAGACCATCCACATACTTTACCCACGCCAAAAGGTCAGACAGAAAGATGTATGTAAACACCATTGAACCCAGTCTCCAAGCTCTGCCTTTTATCCATGGGTATTTAGTCTGAAAGGGTTTACTATAAAATCAGAAAGTGGCCCTTCCTTATTAACACCCCCTGTAGTTTCCCAGTACATGTGGGCAGCATAGTCTGGGGTGGGGGTGGGGGTGTCAGCACATGATTTGGAATAAGACAGACTGGAGCTTTTACTTCTACCTGAAAGATGGGTAACCCTGGGTAACATACGCTACACTTCCATTTCGTTAGTCTAAAACTGGGAAGGCAAGTGCCCTTCAGTAGACAGGCAAAGCATTTAGAGCAGCTTCTGTGATACTATATTGAATATGACACCATATCGCATCTTGGTAAATTGAGGAAAAAGTAGATACTTTGGTGAAACATCTAAGAAAGGGAAATTGCACAGCAGGAGAATTATACATACTGGGGGTCCTGGGTCCCCTTTTTCTCCAGCATGTCCATCCTGACCATTTTCTCCAGGCTGCCCTGGAAATCCAGGGGGTCCATCAGGTCCTCTTTCTCCTTTATACCCTGGGAACACAGGTCAAAAGATACTCAAGTTTCGTCAGCAGGAGGTTAAACAAAAAGCAAGACTAGAGGTAAAGGCAATGACTTTGACGGTGTGCAGATTGTAGAATTTCCTCCGCATGTCTCAGTTGCCTGGAGTCACATAAGCCATACCAAAACCAGAGGAGAAAATGACCATCACCAAAGCATTTGAATCTCTTCATTTGGGAAAGTCTCCTTTTCCCATTCCCTCAAAGAAGTGAGGTGCAGGTCACAGACTCTCACCCTGCCTGCGTGATGCCAAACACGGCAGTATGTCCCTGGTCACCGTGACTAAAGGAAAGGGAGTGATTGGGGTCTTTTCCAAAGCAAATCAGTCCTTTCTGAGCTGACTTTTCCAACCGGAGCTGACAAAGCAGAGCTTTCTTCTTCACTGGTCCTAAGAATGTTGAGGTGCCTGGAGGCATCTATCCCACACCCCAGAAAAAGGCAGGCTGGGGAGGAAATATGCAGCTGGGCAATAACAGATGAAAGACTCAGAGAGCCTCCTGACCCCAAGGGAGGCCCTGGATCTGGGTGCCCCAGTGCAAACCCCATAGCTCGCCTTTCACAATAAATTACTGTCTCCCTCAGACTCCTTCCAGCTAGGTGTCTGTCATTTATAATTAAAGTGCTCTTGATTAATACAAGATACTGCAATACAGTGAGGGAACGAGAGGAAGTCAAAGGAGATTTTCTTTCAAAACCCACATTCACTACAATAAAGAATATGTGTGTTTATGTTTTCAAGTAAGAGACAGGAGATTAAGGTATTGACATTTATAATGAGGGCAGGGAATATTTTTTAAACATTCTCCACAATCCTAAATGATATAGAATTGATCTGCAGTCACAGGGGAAATTAATGGAAGAGGATGTTCCATACATCATACACAAAATGGCAAGGAGCTAAGTGATTGACTGTGCTCACCTTTAACTCTTGAGACCACCATGTCACCTTTGGCTCCCTTGCTGCCAGGAGGTCCTGGAACGCCAGATTGTCCCTTGGTGAAAAATAAGAGCAATAGCTTAATGACGATGGGTCAAAGTCAGTCATATGCATGTACATCTAATCTCTCTTTCTTCCTTTGTCCAAAATCTCATCAGGACATTCTTATCCCCTGCCCAACTTTCCAAAATAGTCCTGATTTACAAACTTGACGCTTTTGAGCTGCAAATAAAAGGTGGTGATCTCTAAATAAGGTCTGTGCCTGAGTTAATAGTAATATATACGTAGATTGCGTGATTTTAGCAGTGTGTAGTAGTTATGGAAGGTATCACTGAGGGACGCTGGGTACAAGATACAGGGGAGCTCTCTGTATGATGGTGCACCCACTTGTGAGTCTTCACCTGTCTCAAATAAAAATTTATAATTATTTTTTATTAAATTGTCTTAGGCTTCGTATTGTAGAACTGAGAGGAAGCTGAGGGTGAGTTAACTGGAACTGAAGGCAGAGGTTTAGGGATAAGTCTGTGGTGGAAGAAGCTGGAAAATAATGCGATGTCCAGGGAAGTTGGTGAGCAAGAGAAGGAAAACTTAGTGAGAACTTGCCTCAAAAATAAAATTTAAAAGGCTGGGTATGAAGCTCAGTATGAAAGGCCTGAGATTAACGCCCAGTTCAACAAATAATTGAAATTATGAAGCAGCAAGCATTACTCTGAGTACTAAGGATCCAACTGTTGACAAAACCGTATTGCTTTTGTGGTGTTTAATGAATGTTTAACCTCAGATATTCCTGGGGAAGATGGTTGTATATATTAAGTGACTGATTATCACCAACTTTGGGCCCAAGAGCTACTTCTCACAATTCTATAATGGAAGATCACTAGACATTTATGCTAACACAACAAAAGTCCAGAAGGAACAGAAATTCATATTTGCCAGGCATACCCCTGTCGTCTTATATGCTGTCTAGATTAGGCACTTTGTTATGGTTTTCATCTGGATATCCCCCACCAAGCCTCATGCGCTCATGGGTGGGGCTTTTGGGAGGTGACTGGATCGTGGGTGTGTGACACTGGATCGCGGGTGTGTGACACTGGATCGCGGGTGTGTGATAATGGATCCTGGGTGTGTGACACTGGATCACGGGTATGTGATACTGGATCACGGGTGTGTGATACTGGATCATGGGTGTGTGACACTGGATCGTGGGTGTGTGACACTGGATC
>RJWM01015000.1:0-25443 GCA_004363535.1 Dasyprocta punctata
AGCACCTGGGAGGCTGAGACAGGAGAATCACTGCAAATTTGAGGCCAGCTGGTACTCCATAATGAGCTCAAGGCCAGCCTGAACTACATAGCAAGACTCTGTCTCAAAACAAAAACAACAAAAAACCACTCCCAAATAATAAACCACCTCTTTGAGTGTGTGTTTGGTTTTGCTTGGTACTGAAGATCTGACCCAGGACTTTACACCCCTGGCCAAAGGCCCCCTCTTTCCCAGCCTCCCGGGGTGCTTAGGAGAGGAGCCGGTTACTTCCAGCCCCTGCCGCCCCGAGTTGGTCTCTCGCTCCCACACCCCGTGGCGGGCGCCGTGGCTGCCAGGAGTCAGCGCTCCCCCACTGCTCAGCGCTCTCTGCCCTCTGCCGTTCTGCGCCCCCTTCCGAGTTCCACTCTCAGGTGACCCAGAGCTCTGGCTCAAGGACACGGCCTCCTAGGCTGGAGCACTCGGGTGCCAGTGCTGGCCTGGGTTGAGTAGCCGTGGGGGAATTCCTGAACACACCGCCCGCTTCAGCTGGGAGTCCAGGACTGAGAAGCTGGCCACAGTGGGCGGCCCAGAAACGGCCGCTGATTGAGCGACATGCCCTAGGGAAGCTCCCACAAGAAGGTGTTGGTGGCAATGATAGGGTGGCGGTTGCTGCACATTGAAACTTGTGCTTTGAGATCTTTACCGGAGGGCCTCTCTGGATGCCCATCTAGATGGATGGGTGCCAGGTGACTGATGAGAGGCGCCCTCTCTCTCACCGGATCTGCATCTGTGGGTTCAGTCAATGGTGAATCACAAAGATTTGGTTCTAGCCTGTAATCACAGCACTCGGGGAGGCTGAGGCAGGAGGATCACAAGTTCAAATCCAACCTGGCCAATTTAGAGACCCAATGAGACCATCTCCAAATGAAAAATAATGAAAGGGTTGGAGATGTAGCTCAGTGCAAAGGCCCTGGGTTCAATCTCCAGTACTGTGAATAATAATTTTAAAAAAACATTACAATGCACTGAACCCGTACACTTTTTTCCCGTCATCATTCCCTGAATGACACAGAGTAGCACTGTTTCCAGGGGTCGCCCTGTGTGGCGCAGCGTAAGTCACGGAGACACAGGCAGATGCGTGCAGGGGCTGTGCACTTTAGACAAGGGACCGCCCACTGCCAGGTCCCCACTCAGCACCCTCAGGGCTTAGGACCCATGAAGGGCTCCTGGGAGCCCCTTCCGTGGATACCCAGGGGTGGCTGTTGGGTTTCTGCTGTTTGTGGGTGTCCGCATGTGTGTAACAGCGAGGTGCTCCCCGAGCCCACAGAGGCAGTGGGGGCCAGCCACAGAGGACCCCAGCGCCCCAGCTAACGGGGGTTTGCCTGGCGTGACGCCCGCTGCCGCCTCCACTCCCTCTGCCCCGTCTCACCACATCCCCGCTCCGGTTCCTCTCAGCAGACTCGCCTTTATAACTTAAACGCGTTTATTTTAAAGGAAAGTTTGAAGAACCAACGTCAGTGGAAAAGCAGAGCCACTTTCGCCACCAGAGAGGACACAAAATGATGGCTGTCACCCCACACGGGTGTCCGTCCGGGCTCTCGGGCTGGGCCGGGCTGGGAACCGGCGAGCACCACACGGACGCTTCCTGGGTAACACAGCCAGGGCGTGACGGGACACAGGAGGGACGCCCGTCCTCCTGAACCTGGGTGTCGCCAGCACGTCTGGTTTCTGGTCACTGCCAACCCCCGCCCTGTCCTGTCCTGAGCTGAAGGTGGTGGCAGGGGACACCAAACACATTTTAGATTAGAAATAGGTCACAGAGGACGGCTGGAACCTGGGTAGGGCCACACTGAGGGCTTCATATCATCCGTCCTCAGAGAAGGACCCAAATGTGACTCCCCATTCATCACATGACAGGGTCTTGCTATATAGCCCAGGCTGCCCTTGAACTCATAGAGATCCTCCTGCCTCAGCCTCCCAAGTGCTGGGATCACAGGTGTGTATCACTATGCCTGGCACGTGTGCCCTTTGCAGACCCCTCCAATGTCAGACACCAAGGGACTGATTCACTGCATCCTCAGCTGGCTGGCATGTGCCACCCACTGCCCAGGGGGCCACACAGCCGTGACCGTGCTGCTGCTGCTGCCGCCATTCAGGCCGCGCACAGTCAGCCAGGAAAACACAGCTCAGGAAGCCGAGAGCTCAGGGCCCAGGCCACACTGCACGGGGCAAGAGCATGACAGCCCGACCCCCAGGTGCCTGGGCTGGGCACAGCGAGGTGAGGGAGGGTCCCCAGCAGGAGGAGGGGGCTGGCTGAGGTGCGGGCGATGGGCTGGAGACTCTGGTCCTGCACGAATCAACTCCAAAGCAAAGAAAGAGGAGGAAAAGCAAATGTCCTTGGAAATGCCTTTAGTGCTCGGCACCCAGCCGACTCAGGACAAAGCGGCCTCCTCTGCGTGTGGTGGCCGGTTGGGCGAGGGCCAGGGCAGGGTGTGGGGAGCGGGGCTCCGGTGTGGCTACTTGAGGGCATCCAGATGTGTGCACACCTGGCTGAAGACACTGTCCACGGAGCCTTCAGCATTGACCTGCAGGGAGACAGGCTGTTAGGTCCGGAGCAATGGCAGCGGCTGGGGTCCCTGAGGCAGGACTGCTCTCCCCACAAAGACCAACCCTGGCTCTCTGAGCCCAGCCATGGGGAACAGCAGCCTCTCCCTGAGCTAGTGGGGAAACTGAGGTTCAGTGAGCTCGGCTGGCCTGAGGTCACACAGTGAGCTGGGCTGAGCACCTTGCGGACAATGCCACGCTTCTTATAGAAGGCAATGACGGGCTCAGTGGCCTTGTAATAGGTCTCCAGCCGCTTCTTGATGGTCTCCTCATTGTCGTCCACTCGCCCGCTGGTCTCCCCACGCTTCAGGAGCCGCTGTGTCATGGTCTCGGGGCCTGCGTCCACATACAGCAGCAGTGTGGGCTGTCCGATCTGTGTGTGTGTGGGGGGGTGACGCCATGTCACAGGGACCCCGTTCCTGCCTTCTGGGGTCACCCTCCCCCAACCTTCCCACCTCTGAGGCCCCCCCGAGACACCCACATGAGCCTCCCATCCTTTCCCGTGCAGCCTGAGACCTTTCTAAAATCGACCTTCCCTGCACCGCCTCTGCTCAAACCTCTCCCATGGCTCCCTAGTGCCGTCAGGAGACAGCCCGAGGTCCTTCCGGGCATGGTCACGCCCTGCTCCACCCTGCCCTCTGCTCTCTCGCCCATCTCCTTCCTGTAGGAGACCCACTCTATCCCCTCTGCTAGGAGCCCCTTCCCACAGGGCTGCTCCAACCACCTGGCCTTCAGGATTCCGCCAAGGTCCCCTTGCCATCTGCCTGGGGCGTCTTCCCCCGGAGGCCACCCCAGCGGCCCCAGGCCCCGGGCCTCGCTCTTCCAGCCCCTTTTATTTCCCTCCTCTCAAACCCCTCTGCAGTTATTTGTTTAGTGTCCCCGTGTGTGGCTGTGGGACTCTGGCAGCCTGCAGCCCCCCTGGGGCCCCTTAGCCGCAATCCCACCCTCTCCCTGGTGGGTGAGCATTCGGGGTGCCAGCCTCAGCTCCAGATAGAATCTCATCTTTGCTGGGGCCCCAGGGCAGCGGCTGAGTCTGGGGCCGCTCGGCCTCTGGGGCAGGGCAGTCCTAGGTGAGGATGTGTCTTCCAGACCTCAGTTCCCCAGTCAGAACAACAGGCATTTAGCCTGGGAAATGGGCGCGGGCACTGCTGTCCCCCAGGAGAGCACTGGACCCTGAAGCCAGGGCACAGCCAGCCACCTCCCCTGCCCCTTCCTCCTTCAGCGAGGCCCTGGCGCCCCCTGGTGTCCAGAGCTGGGATGATAGGCTGCCCACACTGCCCTCCCCAGTGCCCACAGCAGCCCCAGGAGGCACAGGGACATCACTGACCCCATTTCCTTCCCTCCCTCCTTCCCTTTCTTTTTTCTTTCTTTCAATCTCTTTCTCTGTCTCTCTCTTTTTTTTTTTTACAGGGTCTCACTATGTAGTTCAGGCTGACTGAAGTCACTGTGTAGCACGGGCTGATGACCCTCTTGCCTCAGCCTCCCAAGTACACCACCACACCTGGCACTAACCCCATTTTCTAGAGTTCCTGGGTAATTGCTACCCAATCTGAGTCCTCTGTATGGCCTCGAACACGTCTAAGTGTGAGCATGCATGCATGGACCGATGGGCGTGTACACGCGTATGGCCCTGCTTGTGCGTGCCTGTGTGCCATGCATGCGCCTGTGCTCAGGTGGACGCAGGGGCCGCGGTGCAGTGTCCGTGTGCATGCACGTTCATGTACACCCTGGGACAATGACCTCAGTGGGCACTGCTCTAGGAGCCATCAGCCCAAGCTCTGTCAATGGCCTGAGGAAGGGGCAGATGTCTTTCCTAGGCATCCAAGGCCGTAGGTACGCCAGAACCTCTGTCCCCCACATCGTCCAGCCGTGCGCCTTACCCGCCGCTCAAACTCCTCCCCCTGTTGCACCTCCCGGGGGTAGCCGTCGATCAGGAAGCCTTTGGAAGAATCCACCTTGGCCACCATGGCGTCTCGGAGCATGTCCAGCACCGTCTCCTGCGGGCGGCACAGCGGCAAGGGCCTGAGCCTTCCTTCTTGGCCCCGGCCCGCTGCCTAGACACCCTCCTTGGGTGCACGCAGAGGTCCAAGCCTCCCTGTCCTCCAATGGTCTCCTCGGGCTGGAGACCTGGGCCCGTTGCTGCTCTCTGAGGAGGGAACCAGCAGTGACGGAGCCGGCTCAGGTTTCCCAGTGGGATGCAGGTGTCTGGGCAGCGGGGGCTGCTGCAGTATGAAGTGGGGGGGGTCTCACGGGCTGGGGTGTAGCTCAGTGGTAATGTGCTCGCCTAGTGTTCATGAAGCTTCCGTTCGTATCCTCAGTACCAAAAACAGAAATAAATAAAATACACTTGATATTATTTTGCTGCGCATGGTGGCCCACACCTATAGTCCCAACATTTGAGAGGCTGAGGCAGGAGGATCCCCAACCTGGGATACAGTGACTTCAAGGCCAGCCTGAACTATATAGGGAGACCCTGTCTCAAAAAACAAAACAAAACAAAACAAAACAAAACAAAACAAAACAAAACACAACAACCCCATCTGGACAGGAAGAAATGTGGCTGGTTTGAGGGGAAGAAAGGGTAGGGTCCCTCAGGGCCTTGGGAACTCCTGGAAGGGCAATGAGGAGCCACAGAGGGTCGGGGTCCACCTTTCCCACATCACACGCCAGCCCCCCAACCCCCAGGACTCACCAGCGGCACCAGCTGCCCCTTCTCCATGATTTCCGACAGCTTCTTGCCCCTGGCCGAGCCCGAGCTGACCTCGGCGCGCAGGAGGTCGCCGGTGGAGAGGTGGGTATAGCCATACTTCTGCACGATCTTCTCACACTGGGTGCCCTTCCCCGAGCCAGGCCCACCTGCAAGTGCCCACCCATTCAGAAAGCCCAAGGGATGGGACCCAGGGAGGGGATCCCAGGTTGGTGATCCTCCTGCCTCAGCCTCTCTGATGGGCCCTGAGCTCCATCAGTGTCTGCGCCACCGCCCGCTGGCCTGCAACTCACCCACCACGAAGATGATCTTGGTTTTCTTTAGCTTCTCTGTGGGAGAGAAAGAGGAGCCGATCTCAGGGGTCTGCCATACCCGGAGGCGCTGAGCCTAAAACCTGGGGGTCAGAACTCAGCACAGCCAAGGGCTGGAACATCAAATCCCACAGTACCTCCCCGTGTGGGGCGTCACCTCTGGCCTCCTGGTCCGCCTCTCTTTGAGGGTCCCTAGATGAACAGCAGCCCATGATTCCGTTTTGCTGTGTCCCCTGCCTGTCACCTCCCAGGCCTGGCCTGGCCCATTGCCCGCCTGCTTTGGCACTACTACTGTGGAGTTGGCAACCACAACATATGTTGCCGTGGAGATGGTTGCCAGGGAGATGGGCAAGTGAAACTCTTGCTTGGACAGGGAAGCCAGCTTCTGTTCCAGACTTGGCCCCTTTAGCACTTGTAGCCCCACCGGACAGAGGGAAACTGAGGGCTAGAGAGGGAGGGGCCTGCTCAACGGATGTCAGAAGCAAAACCAGAACCCAGCGCTCTCTTCCGGGACTTCCAAGACCCCCCAGGCCTGGGCCACATCCCACTTGCTGTGTGACCTAGGAGAGAAGTACCGGCCCTCTCTGTTCTGTCCCTGGCCTAGGAGGAAGTAGGTGTGGCAGCTCGTGGGGATCCTGGGGCCCCCTGAGGCTGGGAGCTTAGAGCACACGTCAGAAAAACAACTTCTCCTTGTGTGAAGGTCACAAGCTTGGGGCTGAGGAGAGGCCACAGCCCCTGACAGCTGACTTCAGAGCTCCAGAGCCTGCAGGGCGACGCTGGCTTCAGGCGGTGGCAGTGGCCAGGCTGGCGGGGCCCCTTTAAGAGCGGCCCAGCCTGAGGCCCAGTGCCAGGCGCTGAGCGAAAGGGCTGCCAGAAGCCCGCCGGCCCGTTCCAGGCTGTCCATTGGCTCATGTCTGCCTCGGGGTTCCAGCACGTAGGAGCCAAGGGGGCCCAAGACGTCCTTAAGGCCCATCCCACTGGAATAACAGGGAAACTGAGTCTCATGGAGGGACAGGAGCCTGGCTGATCTCGCTGGAGGAAGGGCGGGGACCTGCTCTAGGATCCCAGCGTAGGAGGTGAGCCAGGGGCTGGAGCCTCGGGGAGGCCTGGTGCTTCTAAAATTAGTCTTGGCGCTGGTGCACCCTGGGAGAAGCCACAGGAGGATGGCGAGGCGTCCAGGGGTGTCTCTGGGGTGTTCCCCAAAACACAGGCACGCTGAGGCCCAGGCCACCCCGGGAAAGGCAGGGCCCCATACCTTCCATCCTGCCGAGGTCTCGGGCCCGGGAGCCAGGTCAGGGCACTGCAAGGCAAAGCACAGCAGGGCTGAGGGGTCCTCCCGAGACTAGGCCGCCGCCAAGCCACACCCACACTGGCAGTGTCGGCGGCGGCAGGAGTGCCAGGCCCCAACGCCCAATGTGAGGGCGGAGGGCTGCTGGTGACCGCGGGGAAAGTCACTGCTTCATCTGTCCTGGGTGGGCAGCCACCTCCTCCTGCCCTGCTCTGTCCTTAGACCATGAAGGGCACGCACTGGCGAGGGCGGCATCTGCCGGAGTCGCTCGCTCCCCTGACAACACCCAGCCAAGAGGGCGCAGGGCCAGCGTCAGCCCGGCCGCCTTGACGACAGTCCCCAGGGCCGGCAGGAGGAGGCAGGAGGCGGTGGAGCTGGGCAGTTGAACATCCGTGTCTGGGGCAGGATCGCTCTGGACACGCCTACACCGAGGGTCCCAGGAGCCAGAGATGGAAGAATCAACCGTTGCCTCTCACAGGGACACAACCTTTTCCAGACTTCTTTTTCTTTAGTCCTGGGGATTGAACCCAAGACCTTTGCCCTAACCTGCCCCCTAGCCCCTCTTTAAAAGTTATTTGTTTTTATTTATTTATTTTAAACAGAATCTCACTGTGTAGTTCAGGCTGACCTTGAACTCACTAGGTAGCTCATGCTGGCCTCAAACTTGCAGCAATCTTCTTGCTTCAGCCTCCCGAGTGTAGTGCTGTGATTACAGGCATGTGCCACTGTGCCCGTTTATTTTTATTTTTTTCATTTTAAGACAGTGGCTTGCTAAGTCCCCAAGTAGCTCAGGCTTAGCTCAAATTTGTGATTCTCCTGCCTCAGCCTCCCAGAATGCTGGGATTACAGATGTGCACCACTGAGCCCAGCACCTGGAAAGTGAATTGGGCCCGGGCTCCCACTCTGCGAAGGTCCCCATCCTCCACCCCTTGCTGGCCCCAGCCCACCCATCCCCCCTGCAACCCCACTCCGCTGCCACAGCCACCCCCACCTGACTCTGCAGCGCTCTCCTCCCCAGCCGCCTTACCTTCCTCACCTCCCCGACCCCCGATCCCCAGTCCAGCCGGCATCCCAACCTGACCCCCACCCCAGCTTCTACTCTTGGTTTCAGGCCGCAGGGCCCCCTCCCCCCATGACCCCCTTCCAGGCCCCAGGGGCCCCCGACTTCTCAGAGCCTGGGTAGACTCCCGCATCCCTGGTGCCTGTCCCCTCGTGGAGCAGAAGCCTCATCTGCATGACACCCCCACACCTACTTCTGATGCACTTATGTCCCATGCTGTCCCCAACTCTCTCTCTCGTTAACCTTCCACTACAGTGGCCTTGTCCCAAGCAAGGCCTGGCACAGCAGCCCACCAGGCAGTTGGCACCACACTAAGTCACTTTATAACCTTTGTATGTGGACCCCTCGGCTCCTGAAACGAAGCCTGGATCCTCAGCGTACGGATGGGACCAAGGCAGCGAGCCCCCTGCCACTCCCTGCAGTGGATCTACCTGGGGCTCTTCACTCATGATGATGGTCTCCCTTGAGGCCTTTGCAGGTGTCGTTCCTGGCCACCTGGGCGCCCTCTTCCAGTGGCCAAGACTTAGGCTTTAGATCAGGCCTCAATGCCTCTAGGAAGTCTTCCTGGACTCTACGCTGGACTCCCACACTGGCAAGTGCCGGCTCTGAGCACCGCAGGCCTGTGTCCCCAACCTACCTGGGGCTGGCCAGGGCTCAGCGCAGGCCTGCGGACCCCCTTCCATGTGGGGAGGGAACTGAGACTTGGAGAGGGCAGGTGGCTCCAAGGCCCAGCTGGGTCAAACCCAGGGCTGCTGGCCCTAGCCCCACAGGCAACCTTTGGTGGCTTTGCTGATGGTGGTACTGTCCATGGGCATGAGTTACGGCCCCAGCCCTGCTGAGTGTGCTCAAGGAGGGGCGTGAGCTGCCAAGTGCTCCTTGACAGTTGCCCAGGGAAAGGGGACCATCCCCGGGCCAGGGATAGCCATGGCAAGGTCCCCAAGAGGTAGCCCCTTCCGCCCTGCCCCCTCCTGGTAACCTAAGTCTCTGGGTCTTTCAGGCACCTGCCACTTCCTTGGCCCAAAATAACTCCGGTCCTGAGGAGGCCTAGCAGAGGCCAGGGGTCCAAGATAGAGTTGGGTTACGGGCTGAGCACCCTGGCCTTATAAGGCCCCCATGCCTGGGCCCCAGAGTCTCCCAGGATGACAGGGTGGTCTGCTAGGTGGCCAGGGGGAGCTGAGGCCCAGAGGACGGTGACTTAACCCCGAGCACAAGACAAAGCCAGGCCCTGCTCTCCCGGCCTCTGATGTGAGAGCGGCCTTCCCAGCATCTGGTGACCAGCTGGGGTTCAAACCCCTTCTCAGTCACTCCGTGGCGTGACCTTGGGCAGCCAGTGTTCCCTCTCTGAGCTGGACGGCTGCTGTTGAAGGATCCTGGGTGGGCAGCTGAGTGAGGCCGCAGTAGGGCCCCAGGAGCAGCCCCAGGCACAAGGCTGGGGCAGGGTTGGGGCTCCGCATCCCTGGGGCTGAGCCTGGGGATGGGGATTGGGGGTTCACAACACCCAGGTGACATGAGGGACAGCACACAGGCTGCCCCTGCCCAGGCCCTCAGGCAGGTGGCCCGGCCACCCTAGGGCCCAACTGAGACCAACTGAGCCAAGGCCGGGGATCTGGAGCCCCAGGGGTGCAGATTGGGACAAAGAAGCCTGGGAAGCCGGGAGGGGCGAGGGGCGGCATCCCCCAGCCCTGTCCCCACCCCCCTCCACCACCCCCCAGAGATCAGCCAAAGCACATGCAGTGTGACACAAGCCCCAGGGCCCCGAACACCGACGACGGGCAGAGGGTAACCATGGATACGGACACACACGCGCGCCGCGCAAGGGTCGCCTGGCTCGGACGCACGGGGGAGGGCGCGTCCCCACTGCCCGCGGAGACGGCCCCGTGGCCCGGAGGTCGCGCACTGACCTGGGGAGGGTGCGGTGGGCGCGGGGCCAGCGCGTGCCCTGCCGTCCTCGCCGAGCCCGCAGAGGCGACTATTTATAAGGCTGTCCGCGCGCGGCATGCCGGGAGCTGGCCCTGCGCGCGGCGGGCGGCGGGCGGCGGGCGGCGGGGAGCGGGGAGTGGGGAGCGGGGAGTGGGGGGCGGACGGGACGCAGCAGGCGCAGCGGGAGCCCGGGGACACCGCCGGCCCCAAGGCGGCTCCGAGGCTGTGTCCACGCTCTTACTCCCGGGGGGAGGGGGGAACAAGGCCACGCTTCCCATAGGACAGAGCAGGAAGCTAACGCCCAGAGAGGTGAAGCTTTGTGCAAGATGCCACAGCGCGATGGTGCCAATGGTGCCGAGGTCCGGCCCCTCTTCAGAGGCCTCTTTCCTAGTTGGGAGGGGCCCTGTAAATTTCTCTGGGACTGAACGTCCCCTGGGTCCCAAGAACCTGCTGGTTGGGTAGGTTATAAAGAGTCAGCCTTGAGCTGGGCATGGGGCTGCGGGCATGTAATTCCAGCACACCGGGAGGCTGAGGCAGGAGGAGCACAAGTTTGAGCCCAGCCTGGGCGGTTTATTGACTTATGGAGACCCTCTCTCGCAACAAAAAAATAAAGAAGTTGGCAGTGCAAAGGCCAGTCCTGGAGGGGGAAAAAAAGCAGCCACAAATGGGCGCGTGCATTGCACAACCTTTGGGGGAAAGGAAATTGACAATGTAAATCAAAACTTTTAGCCTCCTGTGGTGGCACACACCTACAATCCCAGCACTTGAGAGGCTGAGGCAGGATTATCTTGACTTCATGGTTAGCCTTGGCTACACAAGGAAGCTTTCCCACGTGTCCTTCTACTTTTAGAAATTCCGCTAAAGAAACACATGTGGGCACAAAATTTGCACAAGAAAGTTTTCGAGTTCCAGTCAGGACTGACTGGGAGGTGGCACACCCAGAGGTGAGGGCTGGGGACTCCTGAGAGTGGCATGGTGCTGGAGGGGCAGGACATCCTGGACTGGCACGGTGCTGGTGAGAAATAGACAAAACCCCAGGCGCCTGGGCACTCCCACATGCATGAAAAGTCCTCTAAACATGTAGGTGTGCGTGTGTCTGTGAGTGTGTAAAGTCTGTCTCCTGATTTGTTTTTTTCATTATACAAGGTTAAAATCACCTTGTCTTACTACAGAAACACTCAGGGCCATGGGGGTGCAGCTATGACCCCAGCTACTTGGAGGCGGACCCTTCTGAGGCAGGAGGGTGGCAAGTTTGAAGCCCACCTGAGCATCTTAGCGAAAGTGTGTCTTGAAATAAAATGAAAAGGGCTGGGATGTGGCTCGGTGACAGAGCTTGCCTGGCGGGCGCCTGTGAGGTGCTGGGTTTGATCCCTAGCACTGCAAAAACAAAACGGAAATGATATCATCTTAGAGCGAGGGGAGATGTGTGCATGTGACCCCCCCCCAGTGGAAGGTGAGACTTTCCCTAATTATTTAGCTCTACTGAAGCTCACTCCCAGACCCTCATGCACACTAGGCAAGTGCTCTCTCTACCACTGAGCTGCATCCCAGCCCTTTTTATTTTTTGAGACAGAGTCTGCCTAAGTTTTGAGGTTGCCCAGGCTGGGTTTGAACTTGTAATCTTCCTGCCTTAGTCTCCTGAGCAGCTGAGATTACAGGTCTGCACCACCACATCTAGCTCCCCAAGCTTTTTTTTTTTTTTAAACTGGAAATCAAACTCAGCACCTCGTACTTGCCAGGCAGGTGCTATATCCCTGGCCTTCCTCAAGCTTTTCTGACTTTCTATAAAACTATCTATTAGTTTATATATAAAATAATTTGGGGCTGGGGATTTAGCTCAGTGGCTCAAGCTTTTGCCTGGTAAGCGCAAGGTCATGAGTTCAAGCCCCAGTACCAAATAAATAAATAAATAAATAGTAAAATAAAATAAAATAATTTGAACAGGGAGGGACCCTGAGGATATTAGGCTAAAGAAGATGAGCCAACCACAGTGGGGCATGGTGGAGCACGCCTGTAATCTCAGCACCTGCAGGGCTGAAGCAAAAGGATTGCCAAGAGTTTGAGGCCAGCCTAGGCTACCTAGTGACTTCAAGGCCAGCCTGAACTACATAGTGAGACCCTATCTCAAAAAACGCAAAAAAGTGCCAGGTGTTGTGGTGCACACCTATAATTCCAGCCTCCAGATTCTGAGGTAAGAGGATTGCCATGAGTTTGGGGCCAGTTTGGGCTACATAGTGAACTCAAGGCCAGCCTGAACTACATAGTTAAACCCTGTCTCAAAAAACCAACCAACCAGTCAGGTGTGGTGGCATCTACCTGTAATCCCAGCACTTAGGAGGCTGATGCAGGATCACTGTGAGTTTGAGGCCAACCTGAGCTACATAAGCAAATTCAAGGCCAGCCTGCACTACATAGCAAGATCCTGTCTCCAAACCAAACCAAACCAAACCAAAACAAAACAAAAAGCCCCAAACATAGCCAGGCATGGGGCATGGGGGCACATATGACTGTAATCCTAGCATGTGGGAGACTGAGACAGAAATATGCAAGTTTGAAGTCAGCCTGGACTATGTAGCAATACCCTGTTTTTTTTTTTTAAAGCAAATTTAAAAAAAGACAAATATCGTACAGTTACACATACAATATATTAGTCAGACTCATAGAAACAGAAAGTAGAATGGTGGTTGCTTGGGGAAGAGGGGTGGGAGTAATGTGATGTTAGTGTTAATATGACACAGTTTTGGCTCTGCAAAATGAAAACATTGTGAAGGTTTGTTGCAAGAGTCAGGTGTTGTGGCACACTTAGGAGGCTGAGGCAGGAGGATTGTTGCAAGTTCAAGACCAGCCTGGGCTACAAAATGAGGTCAAGGCCAGTCGGAACTGCATAGTGAGACCCTGTCTCAAAAAGACAAAAAAAAAAAAAAAAAAAAAAAAAAAAAAAAAAAAAAAAAAAAAAAAAAAGACTTGTTGCAAGATGATGTGAAATACTTAAAATGATAAATTTAATGGTATGAGCTGGGCATGGTGGCACATGTCTGTAATCCCAGCACTCAGGAGGCTGAAGCAGGGGGATTGCTGTGAGTTTGAGGTCAGCCTGAACTGCATGGCAAGATCCTGTCTCAAAAAGACAAAAGATAAATAAATAAATAATTTAATGGTATGTGTTATAGTGTGGTTAGATGGCCTCCACTTAAGCCTCATGTAATCGAGGATGGGGCTGAGTCTGGCATTTGTGACTGGTTTGTTGTCTAGTGCTGGGATTGGTGATATGAGTGTTGTACCTGCCCAGGGGTGGAGCCAACATACAGTGTAAGGGTGGGAAGGTGTGCCTTCACTCTCTTGCAGGTTTGTGCCTTGCTGTTTGGCAGCTGCCATGAATGGCTGTCCTGCCACAACACCCTGCCTTGCAGCCAGCTGAATATGGACTGAAACCTCCAAGAACTGTAAGAAATAAACCTTTCCTTCCCTAATTTTGGGCATCAGGTGTTTTGTCTCAGCAACAAGAAAAAATAAGACAAAATTTGGTGCCCGGAGTGGGGTCTTTGTGGTAACTAAACCTGACCATGTTGTTCAAGAGCCTTTGGGAATGGCTTGTGGGAAGAGTTTGGAAAGGTTTGAAGATGCCACCTGAAAGAGTGGCACTGGGACAGCTTAGGCTGTTCCATATGGGAGATTCTGGTCAGAGCTCAGGAGACCAGAAGGTTGATAAAAAGCCTGCCAGTAAAGACCAGGCTCAGGAGGTTTCTGCTGGGCAGAAGGATTGCATTGGTTGTTGGGCTCCACATGATGTGTATTATGGCTTGGCAGAAAGTTTGTCTGCATTTTGCTTGTGTCCAGAGACTTTGCTTGAGACTGAGATTAAGGGCAATGGACTGATTAATCTGGCAAAGGAAATTTCAAGGCAGTCAAATGTTGAGGTGGTGGCATGGCTCTTGTTGGGAGCTTTTAGCCAGATTTATGTTGTGAATCAAGAGCAAAGAGCCCAGGTGATTTAAAACATTGTGAGTTTGGCCAGGAAGCTGTGGGCTGTAAAGATAGAGCTGAGACCTTGATTGCTGAGAAGGAACAGAGAAATAAAAAAGATGGCCTGGGGCCATCCCTGGAAGCAACAGGTCTCCATTCTTTGCAGTCTCAAAACTGCAAAAGTAGCCAGGAATTTGGCTCAGTGGCTTAACCACCTGCCTGGCAGGGGTGCAAGGTTGTGAGTTTGATCCCTGGTGTCACAAAAAAAAAAAAAAAAAAAAAAAAAAGCCAAAGTGAAAGACTGCTCAGAGGAGAAAGCTGCAGAGTACCATGTTCCAGAATGATGATGGAAACCACAGGAGGTTTCAAAATGGTGGCAGCTGCACTGAATGACAGCAGCATAGAAAATCTATTCCTTACAATCAGGTTCAGAGAGCTCAGTGATCTAGGTACTCAACCCCTACAGCCAAGAGAGAGAAAAGCCTGGCTACTGCTCCAGCTGGCAGTGGACCTTGGCGACATCCATGCAGTGCTAGTTTTAGGTGCAAGGAAAATGTGCTAGTTCTAAGGTTAAGGTAGCTCCCACCCCAACTTCAGAGGGCAATGTGTAAAGATGTAAGGGTAAAGCCAAGGGTGCAGTAGAAAACCCAGAAGCTTAAAAAAGCCAGGAACATGGATCATCCAAGGAAAGCTGCAAGAATTGAGCAGAATGGGCCTAAGAGAGAAGCTATGGGAGTTAAAACCCCTAAAAGTGCCATGGGGTGAAGTCACTCAAGCCTTTTGAGCTCACAATTTGCCACAGATTGTTTCAGATGCTGGACCTGCAACTCTAGGGCTTAATGTTTGCCCTGCTGGGTTTTGGACTTGCTATGGTGGAATGCTTTGTATTCCCCTGTGTGTAACTTTTGGAATGGTAATGTTTATCTTGTGCCTTTACATACTGGAAGTGTTTAAACTCATTTTCATTTGTACAGGGGGTTACAGTTAAGAGTTTGCCATAGATCTCTGAGGAGACTTGGGACTTTGACTTTTTTAAAAAAAATTTTTTTAATTTTAAAGATACTAAAATCCAACAAAACATAATAGAACAAAGTCAGTCAGAACAAAGCAGTAGAACTCGTACAGAACTTCAAAGAAAGACACCAGGAAAACAACAGCCACCACAGCATACCTTGTTACTTTCAGAATTGTTGACCATTCCATCAGGTATAGTAAAATCAAACCAAAAACAAAGCACAACAAAACCAATAAAAACAGAGTATGAAATAAAGCAAAAAAAGAAATTAATCAGAATAAAGCAAAACAAGGAGAACAATATTGGGCCTCAAAGACAAGACAAAGAAGAATCCCCCATATTTGCTACATTGCATACTATCATCTTCCCAAGAGATGCTCAGACTGCTGACTGCAGGCCAACAAAATCAACTGAACAATACAAGCATTTAGTTGCTTTATGTACCATAGTTGCTGTCAACTCAGCCAGTCCTCTGAACCAGCAGGTTGCTTACGGGGGGTGGGGCGGTGGGTGGGAGTCCTTGATACTTAGCCCGCGCACTGGTAGGCCTACCAGAGGCACATCTCTTTCTCTTCCTGGAGTCCACACTGGTCATGCACACTCACCAGGAAGGCAGGTGAGGTTTTCTGGTTGGAGCCTCCCTGCCCAACATGGCGGGATCTCGAGAGGCATATCTCTTTCCGGGACTTGGACTTTTGAGCAATGCTGAAACTGTTAGGACTCTTGGTGATGGACTAAATGTCTTTTGTATAAAGGATGTACATGTGCTGGGGATTTAGCTCAGTGGCTGAAGCACCTGCCTGGCAGGCACGAGGTTGTGAGTTTGATCCCTGGTGCCAAAGGAAAAACAAAAAACAAAACAAAGGATGCATGTGAGCCCTTGGGAGGGTCAGGGGTGGAATGTTACAGTGTGGTCAGATGATCCCTACTTAAACCTCATGTAATCATGGATGGGGCTGAGTCTAGCATTTGTGACTGGTTTGTCGTCTGGTGCTGGGATTGGTGATATGAGTGTTGCACCTGCCCAGGGGTGGAGCCAACACAGTGTAAGGGCAGGAAGGTGTGTCTTCCCTCTCTTGCAGATTGGTGCCTTGCTGTTTGGTGGCTGCCATGAATGGCTGCCCCACCATGCCACCCTGCCTTGCAGCCACCTGAATATGGACTGAAACTCCAAGAACTGTAAGAAATAAACCTTTCTTTCCCTAATTTTGGGCATCAGGTGTTTTGTCTCAGCAACAAGAATAAAGTAACTAAGAGTATGTTTTTAAATCATAACTTTTTTTCAAACCCATTTTATTTCAAAAAGAAAGCAAAATTTCAAAACATGTCAGTTAGGGCAACAATGGTACATACATTTTGCATTGCCATTCCCAAATCAGTCACCCAGAGCACAAGACATCTGCATTCAATTGTCCAAACACTGCCAGTACAAATCCTTCTCTTCAGTGAACTCAGAGAAATCAATAGTATAACTTTTTTTTTTGATACCAGGGATCAAACTCACAACCTCACACCTGCCAGGCAGGCACTTACACCACTGAGCTAAATCCCTGACCCTATTTTTTGAGATAGGGTCTCACTATGCAGTTAGGTTGGTCTTGAACTGACTTTGTGGATCAGTCTGGTTTCGAACTCACAATGATTCTCCTGCCTCAGCCTCTCAAGTGCTGGGATTACAGGCGTGCGCTACCACACCCGGCTGAGTGTAACTATCTTAACTATTTTTTATATACATATATATTAAACCATGACTTTTAAAACCATTTTTTAAACAGAAAAAATGTGAAGTACCTACATTAATTATTTTATTTGCATATGCCCTGTGGATTTTCCACAAATGCTGGGATATTAAAATCTCAGGGTTTTCATTCCCAGCTATAACCTAAAAAAAAAAAAAAAAAAGGTAGGGGAGAAAAAAGTATTTGGAGGTAAAAAATCTAGAAATTTTTACTCTGGAATTTTAACAGAAACTAGAATGGGCAATGCCTTCACTTTCTACTATATATCATCTGCATAAATTTTGTAACAATATTTCCAAAAACATAAGCAAATAAAAATGAAAGCAGGTTTAAAAAAATATTTTACTGTTGGGTGTGGTGCTTCACGCCTGTAATCCCAGCACTTGGGAGGCTGAGGCAGGAGGATCATTGCGAGTTCAAGACCAGCCTGCGCTACAAAGTGAGTTCAAGGCCAGGCCTGAACTGCATAGTGAGATCCTGTCTGAAAAAAATAAGACTGGGGATTTAGCTCAGTGGCTTAAGTGCCTTCCTGGCAGGCTCAAGGTTGTGAGTTCAATCCTCAGTACCAAAAAAAAAAAAATTTTTTTTAGTTAAAGAAAGAATTCCAAAGAAAGAGAAAGAATTCCAAGACTTGTAAAGAAGTGCTAGGCAAGGTGGGCTGAGGTCAGTGAATGATCCGGGGCCACCTGGCCCTGAGGGAGCAGGGTGGGCTCTGCTGCCCCAGGTGGCCCAGCTGGTGGCACTGGTGAAGTACCTGACACTGCAGGAAGCCCCGAGAGGAGCAGCCACTCCTGGGTATGCAGCTGCAGGGAGGTGCAGGGGTGAGGGGACACCTGGCCTTGAGGGTCACCAGGGGACGACGCAGGTGCAGACACAGGTGCAGGTGGCCTCAGGTGCCACATGAGAAGTTGGTCCTGCCCAGTGAAGGTTTCAGGGGCAAGAGGGCCATGGTGCCGCAGGCTTCCAGATACCTTGAGATGCCACTGTTAACGGTGAGCAGTCTCCTCTCAGCTGACCTGGGGGCGAGGGTTGGGGTGGAGAACGTGGCCCCCACCTCCTGTGCTCCATGTCCTGCACCCAAGTCCCACCTCTTGACCCTCAAATGAGCTTCCCCGGGGCACACACCCAGCAGCTGAGTCCCATGGCACCCCTCTATCCATCGCCTGTGGGCAGACAGAGGACTATGAGGTTCAGGACACCCTACCCAGAAGCCGATGCCTACACCCCAATTGCCAGAGGCCTCTGTGAGGAGCTGGAAGTGCACCCCACCTCCAGACCACGCAGGGCTCTAGGCCCTCTGTGCATAACATACAAGGAGTCCCCGCCCCTCCTGCATCCTCCTTACCGCCTTCATTACCTCCTCTGGTCCGCCCCTTTTTAGTTTTCAATTTTTCTGGTTTCGAGATAGGGTCTCACTAAGTCACTAAAGTGCCCACTCTGGCCTTGAACTTGCCATCCTCCTGATGCGGCCTTCCAGGGTGCCAGGGTGACAGGCGTGCAGCCCCACACCCAGCCATCCCACTGGAATTCTGCCGGCAGGAAGGATGGAGGCCTGGCCACCCTCAACTGACATTCCTGGCCTTTCGCCATCCAGCCTGAGAGTCTTATCTCTGGCTGCTCCCTCCCCTGCTGCCATGGCAGCCAGGCTGTGGGTGTCCGCTGTTCCTCCCACCTGTCTCTCCCCCCTCAACTGCACCTAATATGGCCGGTAGTTACTTAGGGACCTTGTGAGACAAGAGACAAATCCTAGATGCCACTCTTACCTCCTAGCCCTAGCAGCCCACCCTCCTGGCTGGCCCGCCGCCCGGGAGAGCTCTTTCCATCCCCAGCAGCCCGTATGCCCTTGTTGCGCACAGTCACTCTTTGTTAGGTCTCGATCCCAAGGGCATCTTATCTGCTGAAACAGGTTGTAATCTCCAGACCTCTCGCCTCCTGCCAATCTGGAATAAAGAGCCCTTGAGAGAAGAGGCTGGCTGCACCACGAGCCTCACTCCCCACACCCCTGCCAAAGCTGCAGCCAGCTGCACACCCTGTGCTCCCTCCCACGGGCCTGGCAGGAAATGTCCCTGCCCTTCAGGTCCCCAGGCCCTAGAGCTGATGTCTTTGCTGGACCACCTGCCACCTTCCTCCACCTCTGCTCATGGCGGCTGGTCTCCTTCCTTTTCTCTACAGCTGCTTTCTGTGGCCCAAATGTCCTCCGCAAACTCCGCAGGAACTCTTGGCATGCCGCTTAGCCTGAGCTGCTTGAGGGCTCTCACTTGACCATGAGGGAACCGAGGCTCTCAGAGGTGACTTAACTTGCCCAGTGTCAGAGCTGGACCCCACACGAATCAGCCAGCTGACTGAGCTGACCGGCCACCCCTTGGCAAGCTCCCAGCCAGGGGCTGTAGACATGGTTCAGAGGTCAGTCCCAGGAGGGCCATAGAGAGGGGAGACACAGGACACAGAGCTGGAGCTTAGATGTGTTTATTCCTGTACAAATCATTACAAAACCAAGTCTGAGGCTGTCACCACCCTGTGTCACCCCAATGTGCAATGGCTTGCAGCTGGCTTCCGCTGATGATTCCTCCTACCCCATGGCCTCCTTCTGGAAGCCCTTCTCTTCCAAGCTCCAGAAGAGCAGGAGGCAAACAAACTCCACCCAGCGCCAGTTTTAGTAAAGTGCCTGCTTGAGGGGACAGAGCCCAGGTGACAGCCATCCCAGATCCCAGGTAATAGCCATTCCAGGCCCTTCTCGGTGTGGGGGAGACCCCAGAAGCCCTCGACATTGCCAGACAAAGGCCACATGGAATCCCAGTGTGCTGGGATCCCCTTTCTCAGCCCCAAAGTCTCCTCCAACAGGTGGGGACCCCTTCTGCTGGAGGGTAGAAAAGGAGGCCTGGCCCTTTAAGAGCCAAGTTAATGGCAGCTGGGCTAAGGGGCCAAGAAAACGGCTTAAGGTTTGTCCCATTCCTCTTGGCATCACCCTCTTGGCGTCCCCCAACCCTGGGGAGTTTGTGCAAAAATGCCCTAAGGTTTCCCAGGAGGTGAAGATGTGCACCCCAGGTCCCCCGGGCCTCTGAGCCTGCCAGTAAGGGGCAGGGGTTGGGGTTCCCATCTCGGGCCCACAGGTGCTGGGCAGGGGAGGTGGGAGGGTCTCAGACACCACAGTAGAATCCGATGTGGGCAGAACGGTGCCCAGAGATGGGGAGGGGTTTGTCCAAGGTCACTTGGAAGGAGCCAAGACCTGGATACCAGTCTCCCACCCCAGGGGCCTCCCCACAACTCCCAGTCTGTGGCCCATACATTGTCTCCCTGGGATGGAGGAATTGAGGGGCCGACACCATATTCCCGGCTCCTTGGGAAGGGCTCTATGGTCCCAGATGAGTAGGAAGTGATTTGGGGTCCATTCTTGGGGCTCTGAACCAAGGCCTCATGGGAAACGACAGGTCCTTAGCCTCAGACTGACTCAGAAAAACCCCTGTACCCTGATTGACTATGCTCAGACCCTGACTGAACGAGAAAGACCTGACACCCCTGACAAACCACATAGAATCCCAAATCCCTGATTGGCCAAGAGATATCCCCAGGCACTCTGATTGGCTGGAGGATACACCCTCATCAAGGCCCTGATTGGCTGGGAGACACTCTCGCCAGCCTTGATTGCTCGGAAGCTAGCTGGTGCTCAGGTGGCTGAGCCCAGAGCCCCCTCGGTGTCCCTCGGGAGGTCCCCCAGGCAGGGTAGCCTAGGTCCAGGAGGGATGGGAGAAGGTGATGCCGTACAGCTGGGCCCACGACGAGAAGACTCTCTTCTCAGTGATGAAGCGGTGGTGGTTACCCTTGCGGCTGTGTTCGTTCTGAATGTAGGTAACACACTCATCCGGCCCCTTGGGTTCATAGTAGTGGTAGGGCATGCGCTGCAGGCGGGGCCGCTGGCTGGGGCACAGCAGACGGGGGCGTCAGGGCAGGGTGGGCACCAGGGAGACCCTGCCCTTTCAGCCCTTCACCTGCCATGCGACCTCAATGGGGGAAATCCCTGCCCTTCCCTTCCCATCTGTAAGATGGGTGTAGGGTGGACTAGGTTTATACCCATCAAACATTGTATGAGACAGGGTCTCACTATGCAGTTCAGGCTGATCTTGAACTCACTTTGTAGCCCAGGCTGGTCTTGAACTTGTAGCAATCCTCTTGCTTTAGCCTCTCGAGTGCTGGAATTGTAAGCGTGGGCCACCATGCCCGGCTCCTTTTTTACTTTTGAAAGGGGTAGAAACTTTTCCTCTCCCCAAGAGGGCAGCAGGGCAGGGTAACAATGACCACAGGCTCTAACCAGACACGGTGGTGCATATCTGTCATCCAAGCACTCTGGGACGCACAGGGGGATCGCAAGCTGGAACCCACCCTGAGGAATTCAGAGCCTTTGCAAGACCCTCTCTCCAAATGAAAAATAAAGATAAGAAAGGGCTGAGGATGCAAAGTGTCTGGGTTCAATCCAGTCCAAAAAAACAAAAATAAAAAACCGTGGGCTCTGCGACCTGGGCCCAGCCCTTGCTATTTATGAGACACTCAGATTTTTTTTTTTGTTGTTGTTGTTGTTACCAAGGATTGAACTCGTGCTTGCCAGGCAGGCATTGATGCCACTGTGCAAAATCCCTGGCCCTTATGAGACACTCAGAAAGCATCTGCCTTGGAGCTGGGCATGGTGGCACATGCCTGTGATGCCAGCACTCAGGAGGCTGAGGCAGGAGGATCACTGCAAGTTCTGAGACCAGCCTGGGCTCAAGGCTAGCCTGAACTGCATAGTGAGATCCTGTCTCAAAAAGACAAAAAAAAAAAAAAAGAAAGAAAGAAAGAAAAGAAAGCATCTGCCTCAGTGTTCTCCATCTATGAAATGGGTAGAATGACAGCAGCTATCTCTTATGTTGTGAGGTACAAAGTAATAAATGTACACAATCAGGGGATATGATCAGCAGCCAGTAAAATGTAGCTGTCTCCCAGAGAACTTGTCCTATAATTACTGCTATTAATAAACTCTGGCTGAGCCTGGAGCAATCTCAGTACCCTCCACCTCTGCAGAGCAATTCCAACTCTATGGGAGCAGGATCGTCAAATCTTTCTGCCAACCCCTGAGCATTGTCCCTGGTGCGCTCACCTGCAGTGGTCAGGGGGGACCATGCCATAGACGTGCACGTGGTCACACAACTCCACCGCGATCACCATGGTAAACCAGCCCGTGCTCAACCACGAATGGGACTTTTCCCTGTGGGCAGAGAGGGGTCACCGTGAAGGGACAAATGGGCAGGGATGGGGAGCAGCCAGGGAGGAATGATCAACCCACATGGAGTTTCCAGAAACTTCCCACCCACCCATGGTGGCCCCAGCGCGTTCCCACGGGGGTTGTAGAAGCTGTCAGGCTGGCAGTGAGTTTGTCAGGCAGAGATGAGGGACACAGAGCACATAAGTGCCTTTAAGGGAATGAGCAGGACCCAAGCATGGTGGAAATAAACTCCTGGGGACACTGGTCACAGCTGGACAGGCTGGGAGTGACCGTGACCACAGAGCATGCTACAAGCAGCTGTGCCTACACTAGGAGCAGACTCCTAAGGGGATACTAATCAGAGAAGGTCATGCTGGAGTGACCACAGCTTGGAGCAAGGCAGGAGACAGTGGCTGGGCTTCCTCCAAGGCAGCCTCCAGCTCCATGCGGACAGTGAGTACTTGCTGTGTGACCAAATAGATACCAGATTTCTTGGACAGGATGAAAAAGAAATAAAAATTATGTCATTGATAGTTTTTTTTAAACTATTGGTTACATGGTAAACACAATACTTTACATATATGTGGTAGAAGGTGGCTTACTAAGAAGATTTAAAAAAGAAAAATCTCCAGCAAAACTGACAAAGAAAAAGAAAGATGACACAAAGTACCAATATCAGAAATAAGGGAGGAAGTCACCACACACCTAGTAGATATTAAAAGGATAATAAGAAAATTCCACAAACAACCACATACACAAATTTGACAACTTAGATGAAATGGGTCAATCCTCTAAAAGCCACAAACTACCCCAGATAAAAATAGGTAACCTGAGTTCCTATAATTTTTAAAGACATTGGAAGTTGGGCATGGTGGCACACATCTGTAATCTCAGCACACAGGAGGATGAGGCAGGAGTATCACAGAGAGTGTGAGGTCAGCCTGGGCTACATAGCATATTCAAGGCCAGCCTGAACTACATAGAGAGACCCTGTCTCAAAAAATTAAAAAGAAACTACATTCATAGTTTAAAAACCTTCTGGGGCCTGGGGTTGTAGCTTAGCATGCTTGAAGCCCTGAATTCAATTCTCAGCACCAAAAATACAGAACAAAGCCTTCTTTGAAAAAAGAACTCCCTAGGCCCAGGCAGTTTCACTAACAAACACCAACAAACATGTAAAGAGAAATAACACCAATTCTACACAATCTCTTCCAGAAAATAGAAGAAGGAACACTGCCTAACTCATTTCCTGAGGCCAGCCTGATCCTGATATCAAAACCAGGCAAAAACAATACAAGAACGAAAAAGAGGGCCAGGGATTTAGCTCCAATGTCACAGCACCTGCCAGGCAAGTGTGAGATCCCTGAGTTCAATTCCCAGTAAGACCCCCTCCTCCCTGCTAAAAAAGTGAGCCAAAAACCCCTACAAGGGTGAGGGTGTAGCTCAGTGGTAGAGCGCTTGCTGAGGATGCAGAAGGCCTGGCTTCCATACCAGCATCACAAAAACAAAACCCTGCAAACCAAAGTATGTCTTATGAACACAGATACAAACATCTCAACAAATTATTAACAGATTATATCCAGCAATATATGCCACAAGCAAGAGAAGTTTATTCCAGAAGGCTTATTCAGTATTCAAAAATCAATCAATACAATACACTTATTAGTAATCTTTTTTCTTTTTTGCAGAACCAGGAATTGAACTCTCAGCCTTGTACCTGCCAGACAGGCGTTTAAGCCACTGAGCCAAATTCCCGGGCCCTGGTTTTTTGAGGCAGGGTCGCTCTATGTAGCTCATGCCGGCCTTGTGCTTGTGTTGTAGCCCAAGCCGGCCTCAAACTCACATCGCTCCTCCTACCTCAGCCTCCCGAGTGCTGGGATTAAAGGTGTGCACCACCACGCCTGGCTCTACTTGTTAGTAATTTTAAGAAAAACTACAATGAGAGCCAGGTATGGTAGCGTACACCTTTAATCCCAGCACTCAGGAGGCTGAGGCAGAAGGATCGTTGTGAGTTCGAGGCCAGCCTGGGCTATAAAGTGAGTTCAAGTCCAGCCTGAACTGCATAATGAGATCCTCTCTCAAAAAAACAGGGCTGGGAATTTAGCTCAGTGGCCTAAACGCCTGCCTGGCAGGTGCGAGGTTGTGAGTTCAATCCCAGTACCAAAAAAAAAAAAAAAAAAAAGAAGAAAAGCTATATTGATTGTATCAATTGCTACAGAAAAAAAATTATAAAGTTTAATACCCAGTAGTGGTAAAAACTCAATAAACTAGTAAGAGACCTTCCTCAACCTGATAAGCATCAGTTATCAAAAACTCTACAGGTAATATCAGACTCAAAGATGAAAAACTGAAATTAAAAAAAAATTTTTTTTAAACGAAAATTGAAAATTTTTCCCTAAGACTGGGACAAGACAAGGGGTCCACTTTCACCACTTTGAATACAATCAACATTGTATCAGAAATACTAGCCAGTACGATAAGAAAAAAGGAAATAGAGGCATGGATTAAAAAGGAAGGAGTAAAACTCTCATTTGCATAGAATATAATTACAGAAAATCCCAAAGAATCTACAAAAGTCGCCAGAACCAATAAGTGAGTTTAGCAATTACAAGATCAACACACAAACACCAATCATATTTCCATATACTGGCAATGAACAGTCAAGAAACCTCCAACATTTTTAAAAATATCCTTTAGCTCCAAATTTTTTAGTATTTAGGAACAAACAACAAAATATATATTGGAGTTGTATGTTGACTATATTGGCTTAAACAAAATATATTAAAGTTAAATATATTAACTGGTTTGACTTCTTTTTCTTTTTTTTTTTTAACTTGTTAACAGTGGCTGCTGTGAATTTTTAAATTACCTACGTGGGCTGCGTTATATTTATATTGGAGGGCGATATCCTAGGTTTCCTAGGGAGCACAGTCAGAGCAGAGCATGCTGGGAATGAGGTATCCAGAGAACAGACCATGCAGAGAGCAGTGTGTGCTTAACGCAAGGCATGCTGGGAATAGCCTTTACCTTGGGAGCGCTCCTAGAAAGACACTGGGGGCAGCTATGCAACCTTAGAGTAGAGCATGCTGGGACACTTTTCCCTCAGACCAAGGCATGCTGGGAGGAAACTGCTGGGGAGATGAGGCCATGCAGAGCATGCAGGCAATGATCATGTTAACAGCAGGACCGGAGAACTCTCCTAGGAAACCTGCCCAGGGGGTGGCGAGAACTAGGCGCTCGGAGCAGCGCATGCTGGGAGCAACAGGCCCCATGGGCGGGCCGTGCCGAGTGCGCAGGCCGGGCGGGACGTTGGTACCTGTCCTTGCCCGTCTCACCCCGGAAGAGGTCGTCGAACTGCTGCATGCGGGCGGGAGAGACGGCGTAGGCCTCCATGTTGGGGAACGCCAGGCCTGCCCGCTGGATGACGCGCACCAGGCTGCCCTGTGGCTTCTGCATCTTGCTCGGGGGGCCCCAGAAGATGAACACGGTCTCGGGGGTCCGGTTGACAAACTCCTGGGGCCTCCGCAGCACCCGGAACACGCTGGAGTGGGCCACCACTCGGAAGGTGGTTTTGTTGCCTACATCTGCCGAGTAGCCCGTGGTGGGTGCGTCGTTCATACGGAT
>RJWM01015000.1:25543-48983 GCA_004363535.1 Dasyprocta punctata
TCAGTGGCTTAAGCACCTGCCTGGTAGTCTCGAGGCTGTGAATTCAATCCCTGGTGCCACCAAAAAAAAAAAAAAAAAAGGGCTGGGGCTGGGGCTCAATGCAAAGATCTTGGATTCAGTACCCAGTACGATTTAAAAAAGAAGTAGGATTGTCAGTTGGGGGGCCAGACGGTGAACATAAGTAATACATGCTAGGAAAAAAACACAACAGGGTCAGGTGATCCAAAGCATCTGGAACAGGAACACAGGCCTCTTTAGAAAGCTCATCAGGGAGGCCTTGCTGAGTGGAGACCAGAAGGCCGAGAAGCAGCCATGCCCAGAAAAGCATTTGGGGGAAGGAGGAACTGGAGCCACAGACTGAGGTAGGAATAAAGGTGGAGCTGAGAACCAGAGGCCAGCAGCTGTGATGGGGAATTAACAATAGGAAGAAAAAGTGGGGCGTGGTGGTGCATGCCTGTAATCCCAGCACTTGCTCGGGAGGCTGAGGCAGGAGGATTTCCTAGAGTTTGAGGCCAGCCTGAGCTACACAGTGAGTTCAGGACTAGCCTGAACTACATAGGGAGGTCCTGTCTCAAAAAAACAAAAAAGACACACAACCAATAGGAAGAATAGCCAGGGCTCTTGATGGATGTGCAAAGGCCCTGGGAAGTTTTAAGGAGGATCAATGAGAGGAGGGAGGCACTGCAGGTTAAACTCCAGAAATGCAGCCTGAATGTCATGGCTTGGATAAGCAAACCGAAGTCCCTGGGAGTGACCTGACCAGTCAGTGAACCATCAGGGAACCACAAATGACCTTTGAGCAAGCTTCCCCTTGGCAGGGGTTGGAGAAATTCTCCTGCTCCTCCTCTCCAGTGCTGTGCGGCCTTGGATGAGTGGCTTCCCCTCTCTGAGCCTCGGTGATCCCATCTCTTCACAGGAGGTGGTAATGCTGGCCTCTTAGGATTTGCCGGAGGATTACTGGCAATCAGCATGGAGCAGGGGAGCTAGCATTACTGCTTTGGAGTTGTCGGGCACTCTAGCGTCCTATTCCCAAACCCCCATGGACTCCCTAGGGATCCATGGAGGTCAGGGGTACATGTCCAGAGGGGTTCTGACTCCAGAGACGGTAGAAAATTAGTCCTGAGGGTGGGACCTGGAAAGACCAAGGACCAGAGAGGGCGCTTATCTAAGGTCACAGCAAGCAAGAGGCTGAAATTACTGGAGGCCATAACTCCTGGGGTTCACTCTTCGCTTTTGTTTTGTTTTGTTTTGTTTTGTTTGGGACAGGGGCTTGCTGTGTAGTTCAGGCTGGCCTTGAACTTACCATGCAGCCCAGGCTGGCGTCGAACTCATGGCGATCCTCCTGCCTCAGCTTCCCTGAGTGCTGGCTAGGCTAATCCCTTTCCTTTTGGAAGGAGGGTGTAGAGGGGAGAGGAGGAAGCAGTGGCAGTGGGCAATGAGGGAATCAGCCCCCAACAGCCCCCAGGGAGCCCCCAGGGCGTCTGTGCTACCTTGTTGCCCAGTATGGGGGTGAGGCCGTCGGTGAGGCTCCACTTCTTGAGGTTGGGCCGGTGTGTGCGGCCCCGCAGGGAGCTGTAATGGAAGACCTCATTGGTGCTGTTGGAACTGTAGAGGATGAGGATGGTGATGAGAGCAAAGATGATCACGAACACTGCTGACCGCTGCTCCTGCCGAGAGGAGAGGCCGTGAGGGCCCTGCCCCACCCAAGACTTCCTGCTCCACACTCCACGCCAGCCTCCCCCACCCCTGTCCCATACAGCAGCAGCTCTGAAGACTGGGCCTGGGCCAGCCTGGCACCCCGGATCCCAAGGGTGCTCACGTTTGTAATCCCAGCTCTCAGGAGGCTGAGGCAGGAGGATTGGCGATTCTAGTTGGAGACCAGCCTGGGATACAAAGTGAATTCAAGACCAGAGTAAATGATGTAGCGAAACACTGTGGCAAAAAAACCAGAAACCAAGCCGGGCGTGGTGGCGCATGCCTTTAATCCCAGCACTCGGGAGGCTGAGGTAGGCGGAGCGTTGTGAGTTCGACGCCGGCCTGGGCTACAACGCAAGCGCAAGGCCGGCCTGAGCTGCATAGTGCGACCTTGCTTCAAAACACCAGGGCCGGGAGTTTGGCTCAGCAGCTTAAGCGCCTGTCTGGCAGGTGCGAGGCTGTGAGTTCAATCCCCGGTGCCGGAAAAAAACAAAACAAAACAAAAACCCAGAAACCAGAAAACTAGAACAATAACAAAGAAGGTTCCAGGGAGCAACTGCCTAACTGGATTGTATACGTGTGTCAGGATTCACTCCAGCTACAGCTAAAAATGATGCCCAGACACACTCAAGATGTCTAGGTGAGGGGCCAGGTCTTCCCCAAGCAGTACCTCTTGGTAAGATATCACTTACAGGTCTCTGCTTTTTTTTTTTTTTTTTTTTTTTTTTTTTTTGTGATGCTAAGGATTGAGCCCAGGACCTTCCCACTGAGCTACATCCCCATTCACTTGTATTTTTTTATTTTGAGACAGGGTCTCACTAAGTTGCCCAGGCTGGGCTCAAAATTGTAATCCTCCTGCCTCAGCCTCCCAGAGTGCTGGGAAATATAGGCCGTACCTGTAGGTTCTGCATTCACAATTCAAACAACTATGGGGCAATAAGGTAGACACCACCTACAGTGGTTGTATCTCTGCTGAACACACAAAGACGTCATTTTCCCCTAGATAATACAATGTGCAACTATTTGCATAGCATCTACCTTATATTAGGCATATAAATAACCTAGAAGTTAGGTGTTGTGGCTCATGCCTGTAATCCCAGCGACTCAGGGGCTCAGGCAGGAGGATTTCAAGTTTGAGCCCACCCTGGGCAACTTAGTGAGAGTCTGTTTCAAAATTAAAAGTAAAAAGGGCTGGGGATGTAGCTCAGTGGCAGCGTGCATGCCTAGTGTGTGCCAGACCCTGGGTTCAACCCCAGTGTCACACAAAGGAAAGAAAAAAAGAGAAGAAGTAAAAAAAAGAAAGTGGTAAAGGGGAGAAAAGTAATCTGGAGGTGACAATCCCCTGCAGATACCAAGGGAGGACGGAACTGTCTCTCAGCTCCAAGTTCTATTTTGTCTGCTCTGTGAAAATTAATCTGGGCCCTTTAAGTATTTGCCCTAGCCAGCCAGCGGCATATTCATCTTTGTCGGTAGAGGGCGCCGAAGAGACACCGCAGGAGTAAAGGCGTTGGTTGGGTTGCAGCCTGCTCCCTTGGAGGCCCTGCCGCGCCCTGGGTTTCCCCAGCACTGAGCAGCAGCGCTCACAGCCTCCAGCTCCTGCTGCGATCACAGCGTCCCATACTCCAGCTCCTGCAGCACTCAACTGCTGAGGACCAGCCTGACCTGGTACAAGCAGGCAATAATTAATATTAATCAATTGGCAAAAAACAAATCGAGAGCCTGTCCTAGGCCTGCATGACTTGTGGTGAGACCCACAGGGACAGATTAATCTTTAAGCCAAGGGCCAGAGCCGAGGCCAGCAAACAATCCGTGAAGCTCTGGTACCTCAAAGCAAGGTAACACAGCAGCGGAGGACTTGACTTATGCAAATCCCATTAGCTCAGTAGTCACAGTCAGCGGGCAATCAGGTTACTAGTTAACCCTGATCTGTTGCTGTGTGGTTTTCCAAAAAGGCACTGTTCCTCAATTTTTGAGCCTTAACCACATCAGCAGTTCATCCCCACTGCTTCCTGCAGCCCACCAGCACCCCCTTCCCAGTCAAGCTGTCCATCTAGCAAAAGCCAAAGACACCATGCCTCATGGTCCTAGCCTCTCACTGGGCTTTGACCATCCTACTGCCCTTGTAACTATAGTGTGTATGTTCTGTCTGTGTTTTATTCTGTCATCATACCTCCGAGTAGGACATCGGTGGTCCAAGGCCAGGGCCCCGACACTCAACTGCCTGTAGCACCTAGAGGCCAGCAGCTTCCCCTCCCCAGGGCCCTTGATATGGGAGCCAGCAGGCTGTCACTGTGCCCTTAGATGGTGGCGCTCCTTCTACCTGCCATCCTGTAGGACGCTCCTTGACTCACAGTCTGGCTACACCTGAAATATTCTACATGGAGAATACACTGTATAAGTCTAACCGCCTAAACCTCCTTGCTTAGCAACGGGCTCACTGTAGGGTAGGGTGGTTTCCCCCCTCCATCGGGGGAGGCTGCAGCCAGTATCGCTTCCGCCAGAGATAAGACCCAACTTCAGCTGGAAAGGGCAGTTTCTATGGAATGCAAATCACTTTGTCACCATCAGGAGCTCAGAGTGTGCTGGTCCACACCTCTCATCCCAGCACTGTGGGAGACCAAGCAAGAGGGCTGCAAGCTTGTCCCCCGCCTGGACAACCTGGTGACTTAGTGAGATCTCATCTCAACATGAAAAGAAAAACAAAATAAAAAGGGCTGGGAATATAGCTTAGTGCAAACCCTCTGGGCTCAATCTCCAGTACCACAAAATAATAATAATAATGGTAATAATAATATTAATAAAAGAAAACCGACAGTCCTAAGTCAAGTGTTCCAAAGCCCAGTGTCTGCTGAGGATTTCTGGAATTAAACTTTTCCTGGTTAATGTACTGCGTAGTCTCTGTCTCTCTCCTAGACTCAGACTAATACACCCCCTCCACCCCAGACCTCACAGTTGGCCAGGGCTGCAACGGATCTCAGGGAAGCGGTGTACAGGGCCGGGCACACAGGAGGTGCTGGGGAAAGCACACGAGAGTGACTGAGTGACCAAGGAGGACATTGACTTCCTGGGGTGACTTCCTGGGGTGTCATCTCTGACTGATCACCTCCACCTCCCTGCTGCACCTCCCACACACACTGCAGCCAAGCCTAGGGTGACAAAAGGCACCCTGGACCCAGAAAGAGGTGCGATCCACTCTGTGGCTAAAGCAAGGCTCAAAACTTGGGCCTCAGCTGCTCCTCAGGGGAAACAGAGACATGGTGGCTGGGTGACATGCAGGTCCCAAGGGGCCCATTTCTCAGAGGAGAATGAGAACGGCAGGGCACTTACTTTGCTGCTACTCATCTCTCGATGGCGTCTGCTGAGGGGGAGGGGCCAGCGTCCTGCAGATGGCCCAGGGGGCAGGGATGCGGGGTCACACCTGCAAGCCACCAGAAAGGGTTATGACCTGGTGCCCTGCTGTGGGTCGAGTCGAAGGCTCCCGATCTGTACCCCGTCAGCTCTTCTGCCCACCCAGAACTTTTATATCCACTTCACAGATAGAGACGCAGAGGCCCAGAGAGGAAAGGAGCCTGCCTGGGATCACACAGCTGGTGATGGCACTCAGCCAACTGGTAGGAACCGCCCAGCTGGAGCCCCATGCACACCCTGCTGTAAACCTCTGGCCCTGCTGCCACAGAACCAAGCAGCATTCATCAGAGGTCCCCAAACTCTTCCGCTAGCCTTCTCCCCCTTCCAGGTTACACCCCACTGTCCGGAATGCCCTTCCTCCAGCACCTGCCTGACTCCGGTGCATCCTCTGAGCCTGGGGTGGGCCAAGAACTTCCGGGGTCCTTTCTCCACTCAGGCCAGAGCCCTCGATGGACAGCGCCCCTCACCGACCCTCCTCTGGGGCCCTGGAGGCTGCGCGAATCCGTCCCTCATGAAGTGAGATGGCAGGATCAAGGGCTCACCCTTCTCCGCGCTGCCCTCCTGCCCCATGTCCCCAGTTCTCGGGACTTAGAGCTCCCCGATTTTCCGTCCCCACCTGTAACCAGGCACCAGCGCTTCGTCCAGCCCGCCTCCAGCAGGCACAGGCCAGGGGGCAGGAAGGGACAGTGCACTCAGTGCGCCCAGCCTGTCCCCTCCTCCCGGGCCGCCTGGCTCTGGCCGCTGTCTCTTTCCCCTGACCCAGCGGCTGTTTACTCCTACACTGTCACCCGGAATAGAGAAAAACCTCAGGCCAGACACACACACACACACACACACACACACACACACACACACGCCGCCCCTGATTGGCCAGGCCTGGCCGCGCCCCGCCCCCTCCCACTCCAGCTGGCGCCCCCCCTCCTCTCCAGGATTCAGGTTTCTCCAGGGCCGGCCCCTCACGCCAGTTAGGGAGACCCCAGGTCCCAGTCCGTCCCGCCGCACAGATGGGAAACTGAGGCTCATCGGAACCGGGGAGCCGCTGGTCCTGGCACTCGCAGATCGTCGGAGCACAGACAGGAGCGCAGAGTCCCCTCTCCAGATACCTCCCTCCCCCACTTTCCCACCTGTGCCTGAGCAGTGCCCGCGGCCGGCCGGGCCCACCGTCCCCCGGGGCACAGTCCTGCTCTGGGAAAGCCACGGTCAGCACGGCATGTCAGGTCCCACTGCGAACCCCGGTTCCACCACTTACTGGCTGGGAGGCCTCGAGCAAGCCATGGGACCTCTCTGAGCCTCAGTTTCCTCATCTGCAAAACGGGAACAATAAGAGGAGGTAACTCTGGGGGTCGTGGAAGGATTCGAGCAGACGCGGCTGAGGGAGCCGGGGATGGAAAGCGCCCCACTGTGCTTGCGGCGCCCCTTCCTGTGGTCACTCTGTCCAGACCCAGCGGCTTCCTCGATGACGAACCCCAACCCTGCGACCTTTCCCACGGTGGACCCCACTTCTGCGACGCCTTTCTAACCGGAGGAAGTGGCTGAGCTGCGCCAAGCGTCGCCCACTCCTCGAGTCCCCCTGGCGACGCCCACGCCGCCCTGACCCCCATTTCACAGAGGAGGAGACTGAGGCTCAGGGAGGCCTAGCCTCGCAGCCTGGGGGAGCCGGTGACGCGCTTGTCAAGGGGCGGAGCCTCACGGGCCTCCTGGGGACCCCTCCGGCGGACCCGGCCAGAGACCCCAGGGAAAGGCCTGCAGCTAGAGGCGGCTCAGGCCGGGAGCCCAGCCCGGGGGTGGACCCGCCGGGGTTGGGGTGGGGTGCGGGCTCCGCCCCTCCCCGCACCGAGACCCCCGCGGGGTCGCGATCCCCCAGCCGCGTGGGGGGAGGGCTCCGGGGAGGGGGAGGGCCTCGCGCTCCTGGGCTGGGGGTGCCGAGCCACACCTGCGCCCCTCCGCGCCGAACCTCAACTCCGGCAGGATGGGGAGACGCGGCGCCGCGACCGGTCCCGAGCCCTCGCGGGGGTCGGCGGCGGGAGCCCGGGGGAACCCTGCGATCGCCTGCAGGCGCGCCGGGGTCTGGGGGTGCAGGCGCCGAGAGTGGGTTTCGGGGAGCCCCGGGCCCGCATCGCCCCCTCCCCAGTCGTTTGCGGCCCCCTTTCCACCCGGACAGCTCCCCCGCCCGCCCCGCGCAGCGCCCCTCACCTCCGCCGGGGAGCGCCCGGCCCCCCGCGGCCCCGGACCCCTCACATGGCGCCGGGACCCGAGCAGGGGTCGCGCCGCTCGGCCCAGGCCGCCGCAGCCCCGCCGCCGGGTCCTAGCGCCGCCGCTCACGGCCCGGCCCAGGCCTGCGAGCAGGGCGGAGCCTCGGGCGCCGGTGGCCCCACCCCAGAGTGGCGCGACCCGGTCCTCTGCGGCGCGAGCGCATCCTTTACCCCTCCGAACCACCCGCGGCGACAAGGAGGCACACCACGGTCTTCGGGAGCCTGTGGTGTGAATTTAGTCCAACTCTGATCGCTTCTTAGTGGTACCGCGACCCCGGATGGGGAAACTGAGTCCGGGAACGCGCTGGGCTTGGACGCGCTGGAGTCAGTTTCTCCCTGGGCCCCTGACCTAGGGCCTCCAGCTCACTGAGCAGGTCACTTGGGAGGTACCAAGAGTTCAAGACTGCTCCGCATCTACAACTGCACAAGGCCCCTCCTCCCACGCTGGGACTGAACCCAAGACCTTTGAGCTGAGCTACATTCCCAGCCCATTTTAAAATTCTGAGACAAGGTCTAAGTCGCCCAGGCTGGGATTTGAATTTGAGATCCTCCTGACTCAGCCTCCCACAATGCCGAGATTACATGCACACCTGGTTTGGTTAACTCTGTGACACGTTACTTCCTTTCCCTTGCTTCTAGAATATAGAGACAATAAGGATTTAAAATGTCACTTCGTTTAATTACCAGGGTATTCATTGCATCATTTTATGTGGCTATGAAAAGTCACAAATGAAATAGCCATTGTTAGGAGAAGGAAGCGCTGCTAGGCTGTTAAAATGAAGTAGGCAGGTCGATGTGGGAGGCGGGACATTTGCAGGATACATTTACAGGATACTTAGAAAAGAGAAGCAAGTTCAAAGAACTGCATCTTGTGTAACCACTTTGGAAAAGAAAATTGTAAAAATTTCCATTCCGGACTTTAGTATGTATACAAGGGAGAAATTCTTGTAAATATACAGGACCAAGTTCATAGCAGCCCTGCTTGAAATAATACATAAGTGGAATTGGCCCAAGTAGCGCTCAACAGAAGAGAATTTTTTTTTTTTACATGATGGCCCAGTCACATTAGGCAAAATTATATAGTTAGGGATATTAATGAGCAGCTGTCACAATGGATGTTAGACACTGGAGGAGGAAGAGACAGCTGTGCACAGATGAAAGAAATGATACAGTACACAATGTTGCTTCAGCAAAGCACAGACAGTAGCCCACTTTTCTTTCTTTCTTTTTTTTTTTTTTTTTTGGTACCGGGGATCAGACTCACAACCTGGCACCTACCAGACAGGTGCTTACACCACTGAGCTAAATCCCCAGCCCTATTTTCTTGAGACAGGGTCTCACTATGCAGTTCAGGCTGGCCTTGAACTCACTTTGTAGCCCAGGCTGGTTTCAAACTCACAACAATCCTCCTGTCTCAGTCTCCCACATGCTGGGATTAAAGGCGTGTGCCACCATACCCGGTTTGGTAGCTCACTTTTCAAAAGAGATGGCTTTTGTCTGTCACAGTGATTAAAGTATTAAACTCGGCCTTGTGGCACCAGCCTGTAATCCCAACACTCAGGAGGCTGAGGCAGGAGGATCACTGTGAGTTCTAGGATACCCTGTGCTACATAATGAGTTCAAATCCAGCCTAAACTACATAGCAAGACTCTGTCTCAAAACCCTAAATAAAAGCCAGGCGTGGTGGTGCACGCCTTTAATCCCAGCACTCAGGAGGCTGAGGTAGGAGGAGCATTGTGAGTTCAAGGCCGGCTTGGGCTACAACATGAGCACAAGGCCGGCCTGAGCTACACAGTTCGACCCTGCCTCAAGAAACCAGAGCCGGGAGTTTGGCTCAGTGACTTAAGCGCCTGTCTGGCAGGTGCGAAGTTGTGAGTTCAGTCCCAGGTGCCGCCAAACAAACAAAACTAAAAAACTAAATAAACAAATAAATAGTTTTAAAAGAACACCTTTCTGGAGGGAGGAACAGCCAGATCCACCCCTGCATCCACAGGCCACCATTGGAGATGTTTGCTTCCCACACACAGGCAGCGTGTGTGGGAGAATCAGACAAACATGCCCCTGTGTGCCTGCCACCACTGGGGGAGTCCCGGTGTAGCCACGCAGGCTGAGAGAAGAAGCAGACCCACCACCCCGCACTCCTGGACATCCAGGAAGCCTCAGTGTAGTTGTGTGGGTCTGGAAAAGCTGGCCCCATACCCCACTGCTTCCTGGGGAACCTGGGTTCAGAGAGACCCAGGCACCTGCCCCATTCCCCTACACTGTGGAGGGGCAGCCAATGTGGGAAGGACCTGGGACCCCACAACTGGCTTGCTGGGAGAATCCAAGAAAATGTCAAGATAAAGGAGCAAAAGACCTCCAACCCACACAGAACAAGTCTGGGAGATATAGAAGGTGAAGAAAATGAAAGTCACACACCTGAAATCTCTCAAAGAATAGCAGCTGAAGTAAAGAAACTTCATGAGGCTATAAAAGTAATCAGATCAGAAATAATATCTCAGGTAAAAGAAGAAATCACAGACATAATGAAAGAACCACTGAGCTTATCTAAAGAAGACATTGATAAAAACAGGAGCATAGGAAAATGATGGAAACTTTGAATGAACAATATAGGAAGGGGGGCTGGGGATTTAGCTCAGTGGCATAAGAACCTGCCTGGCAAGTGCGAGGTGGTGAGCTCGATCCCCAGTACCAAACCAAACCAAACCAAACCAAACCAAACAAAACACAATATAAGAAGGAATTACAATGCATGAAAGAGATTCAAAGAGATATCCAGGAAATTAAAAACTCCACTGAAAGCTGGCAAAATCACTTGAAAGAGACTGAAGACAGACTTTCAAACCTTGAAGACAGGATGGCAGCCAGCAATCATGAAAGAAATCTTAGCAATGACAAGGAACCAGGAAATAAAAATTCAACAGCTGCAAGACAATGTAAAGAAAAATAATTTAAGAGTAATAGCTGTCAGCGAAAAAGCTGGGGGGGGAGTCAGCACAAATGACATAAAAAGACTATTTACGGAAGTAATAGCAGAAAACTTCCCAAAATGGGAAACGGACCCAGCATACAGATAAGTGAGGCATATAGAACTCCAACTAGCCATAAGCAAAATAAATCTACACCCAGACATATAATAATCAAGATCCCAGAAATTCAGCATAAGAACAGAATATTAAAGGCTGTTAGAGAAAACAAACAGATCACCTATAGAAGAAAACCCATCAGAATCACAGTAGACTTCTCAACATAAACCATCAAGTCAAAAAGAGCTTGGAGTGAAGTGTTTTAAATCATGAAAGAAAATGACTTCCAACTCAGATTGACATACCCTGCAAAACGATTTTTCAAAATTGATGGAAAAATAAGATTCTTCCATGATAAAGAACAATTGAAGGAATTCAGGACCACCAAACCAGCCCTACGAAGAGCACTGAAGGATGGTTTGGAGAGAGATAAAGATGACCATGGTTTCAGGAACAGTAGCAGAGGAGGATCGCCAAACAGGGCAGACAATTGAACAAAGAGAAAAGTGGGGGTCCAACAGCAGAAGGATAGCATGGCAGAGATGAGCCAATGCATGCCAGTTGTAACCATTAATGTAGATGGCCTCAATTCACCAATAAAAAGAAAATAGGGAGAGTGGATCAAGAAACAAGATCCATCAATATGCTTTATATGAGAAACACATTTAACTCAAAAGGAAATTCATAGACTGAAAGTCAAGGGAGACAAAATAATTGTTCCAGGAAACCAGAAAATAATTGTTCCAGGAAACCAGAAAAAAAGCAGGGATAACTTGCCCATCAACCACAGAATGGATAAGAAAGATGGTGTTTTTCTTACAATGGACAGCTACTCGGCTATAAAGAAGGATAATCTTGAGGCTCTTGTAGGTAAACAGATACAAATTGAGATCATGCTCATGGCTGAAATTGTTCAGACTCACACAGGTGAGCACTGTATTATCTCCTAGTACAAAAAACTGAAGGAGTTTGTGGGATCCAAAATGTGCAATAGATCAGAACAGAATGATGAAAGTGATAGGGGGAGGAAACATCTAAAAAGGGAAGGTGGTAACCATTGTTAATATCCTGTTAGTGTTTTGAATTCCTGTATCATTTTCATAGTTGTTTGGTTTTATTCTGTCTTGTTCTGTTTGATTTTACTGTGTCTCATGGTATGGGCAGCTATTTTAAAGAAAACAAGGGACATTATTGTAGCCATTGTTGATTTTCTATTATCTTGTTTTGATGTCCTGTATCACTTTCATCGTTCTGTTCTGATTAGCTTTATTCGGTTTTGTTTGGTTTGGTTTTATTCTCTTTAAAATAAAATAAAATAAGATACCTGGGCATGGTGGTGCACACCTTTAATCCTAGCACTCGGGAGGCTGAAGTAGGAGGAGCGTTGTCAGTTTGAGGCCAGTTTGGGCTACAACGTGAGCTCAAGGCCGGCCTGAGCTACACAGTGCGACCCTGCCTCAAAAAACCAGGGCTGGGAGTTTGGCTCAGTGGCTTAAGCACCTGTCTGGCAGGCAAGAGGTTGTGAGTTCAATTCCCGGTGCCACACACACACACACACACAATAAAATAAAATAAAATAAAATAAAATAAAATAAAATAAATGCCATTTTGTCCCTAAGGAGAACAAAAGAAGAGATTTTCAAGTGAAGTGTCTAGGCTTTCAAGGGGGACTGAGTTCAAGAGGTCCATGATATTATTTATGCAGCAGAGCTTACAAACGTGACACACGTGATTACCAGTGTACATTGCAATATTTGAAAAGGAGGTGAAGAAGAGGAGGTGAACTAAATCAAAATGGATACCCTTGCCAGGGACCTACCTCAGTGGCTTAAGGGCCTGCCTGGCAGGCACAAGGTTGTGAGCTCGATCCCAGGTACAAAAAAAAAAAAAAAAAAAGAGGATACCCTTTTTCCTAGCATGGTGATGGCAGTGTTCGGTTATTTTTGGACTGATAGGATGGGGAGGCTGCTTTTCCTACTTTGCCTTAACTGTATTTTCCAGAACTTTGACACAATGGTTACCCAGTGTTTTTGTATTTTAAGATGTATTTTTAAATTTCTAAAGTGAAATTTAAATTTAAATAATTCTATAATAATAGCTGGGCGTGGTGGCGCACGCCTTTAATCCCAGCACTCGGGAGGCTGAGGTAGGTGGAGCGTTGTGGGTTCGAGGCCGGCTTGGGCTACAACGTGAGCTCAAGGCCGGCCTGAGCTACCCAGTGCGACCCTGCCTCAAAAAACCAGGGCTGGGAGTTTGGCTCAGCGGCTTAAGCGCCTGCACTGGCAGGTGCAAGGTTGTGAGTTTGATCCCCAGTGCCGCAAAAAAAAAAAAAAAAAAAAAAATTCTATAATATATGAAACTACATATATTATAGAATTCTTTTTCCCCTTTCCCACACTGAAGGCCAAACCAAGGCCTCTGACATAAGACACAACTTCTCTATTTTTGCAACCCTGCTTTTTTTTTTTTTTTCCTGCTTGCTTTTTTGTTTGTTGCTTTTGGTTTTGCTTTGTTTTTTGAGACAGGGTCTCGCTATGTAGCCCTGCCTGGTCCCTAACTCACAGTGATCCTCCTGTCTCAGCCTCCCAAGTGCTGGGATTACAGGTGTGTACTACCACACCTGGCTTGATTTTTTTTTAACAGTCATTTTTGCCTAGCAGGTAAATGCACACGTAGGTATCAGGACAAAGCCTCAGGGACTGCTGGGCTGAGTGTCCTTGCAGGGGGGAGGAGCAGGAGGGTTGGGGCTATCTTCACTTTACAAACTTTTTACAACTTTATATAAACCTGGAGAATGTTTGCATTGTACTAATTTGGTAAGTTAGTAACATTCTGTTTTTTATTAAAACAAGTCAGTGAAGGGGTGGGGAGGCAAGGCCCACCCTTGGGGCTGTAAAAGCCCCGGCCATCAGAAACGGGAATGGGTGTCCCCCGGGAGTGGACATGTGGCTTCCCTCCAGCCCGGTGTCCCACCCAGATCATCACTTCCTGAGCCTCAGCCCCACCCTACCCCAGCCAGCTGCGGAACAGCAAACCGAAGTGGAGGTGGCAGGGGTAAGGGGAGGATGGACCTCAGGGTGCCCTGATGACCGTGACCATGGGGTGCAGGTCAGGGGTTGCACCAAAGATAGAAACATTCTATCCCCAACTCAAGCCTTAGGGCCACAAAAGTGAGAGAGGGTGTCTCGCCAGCCTCCAGATCACGGTAGGACCTGGCACGCCCCCCTCAGGCCTGTGATGTTCCGGGGCCCAGGTGAGTGCAGGAGGCTCTGTCTCAGGGCTGACTTCTCTGGGGTGATTGGGGGGACAGGATCATGCACCCCAATAGTAAGGACGGTCAGAGCTCCTTCTGCATTAGCATCTTGCAAATATACCCCAACAGAATCCCTAAAATAACCCATGCCAAGGGTATCACAGTCACCTCAACTTTCCAGGGGAAACTGAGGCTCAGAGAACACACAGGTGGCAGAGCTAGGATTAATATCCCAAGCCTGGGGCAGCTGGGCCAGTCCCCACAGGTGAAAGGGAAAACTGTACTAGAAAAATTGTTCCTTTAAAACTTTGTTCTCTTTGGTTGGGGATACAGCTCAGTGGCACAAGCACCTGCCTGGCAAGCACAAGGTTGTGAGTTCGATCCCTGATACCAAAAAAAATAAAAAAACCTTTGTTCTCTTTGAAGCTGCCTAGCTCTGCAACTGTTTCATGGCTCTGTAATTGCTCTCTTGAGCCCTGTAACCAGGAGACCATCACCGAACATACGGGATGCCTGCTTGTACCCAGCTTTGTGGTCATTAATCCAGTCCAGTAACTGATGGTCATTAACCCAGCCCTGTAACCAGTGACCCCACCCGGCTGGCTAATCAGAACAACTGCCAGGCTGTCCTGTCCTGCCTTTGTCAGCCCTGCTCATGCCTCATACAAAAATGCCGGCTCACAGACATTCACTGCCTGGCTTTTGCTGGAAGTTATTCCAGCCAGGACCACTGGTGCAAAATTACACTGCTCACTGCCTCCCGACGTCCTTGGGTGTTGCTCCTTTCCTGGACTCAGTTTTGCGACAACAGGGCTATACCCCGGACCCCTGTGCAAACTCCTTGTGCTCTTGATGATTTTCCCTTCCACAGTGTGCTGGAAAGAGTCCTAGTGTTATAGGCAGCTGAGTTAGAATATCCTAGGCAGGCAGGTAGGGCTGGGCCCTCAATGGAGCCAGTGCAGAAGACCAGATACCAGCCGGGCGTGGTGGCGCACGCCTTTAATCCCAGCACTCGGGAGGCTGAGGCAGGAGGTGTGTTGTGAGTTTGAGGTCGGCTTGGGCTACAACGCGAGCGCAAGGCCAGCCTGAGCTACACAGTGCGACCCTGCCTCAAAAAAATAAAAATAAAACAGGGCTGGGAGTTTGGCTCAGCGGCTTACACACCCGTCAGGCAGGTGCAAGGTTGTGAGTTCAATCCCCGGTGCCGGGAAAAAAAAAAAAAACACCAGATACCTTGCAACTATGGGGGAGGCAAACACCCCCTGCTGTGGGCCAGATCTCAAGACAGAAGAGAAAAGAAATGCACCCAGACCCCAAGTATAAACATCAGGGATTGGTATTCTAAATAGGTATCAGTGGCCTGAGCTACAGAGTGCGACCCTGCCTCAAAAAACCAGAGCTGGGAGTTTGGCTCAGCAGCTTAAGCGCCTGTCTGGCTGGTGCAAGGCTGAGTTAGATCCCCGGTGCCGCAAAAAAAAAAAAAAAAAAAAAAAAAAAACCATATCAGATCACCATGAGGAAGCCAGAAGGAGCCACTAGCTCAACTCCTACAGCCCAAGACCCTGCTCTGTATTCAAGCCCACTTGCTACATGACTCGCTTCCCCTTTTGATCCCAATTCAATCAAGTTTACCTGAGCAATCACACTCGTAACCTTATTGGTTGGCCATAGTTCTGTCCCACCTCATGCCCACCTTGCGAGTTTCCATTTTTCCCCGCCTTAGACCCACCTCACCTTGTGCTTTTGCTCTACAATTCCTAGAAAAGGTGGGGTCTTTGGCAACCCACTCAGGAGCCCTTCTGTCTCTCTCAGACAGAAGCTTTCTTTCTCTCACTAAATATATCCTGCTCTAAACCTCCATTGTTCCTAAAATTCATTTTTTGATTTTAGAGAACAAGAACTCATACCAGACATCTAGTAGGCTGGGAGTTTCTTTCCCCTACATCACTAGGAGACCTCAACCACCACCCAGCTCCCGGTTTGAGGCCAAAGCCAAGGCCCAGAGAAAGCACCCACTGTGCCTTTAAGAGGGCCATCCAGGCAACACCAACCCTGGTTGGGATGAGCCTAGCCAATTCAGTTGAGCTGAGAACAAGCTCAACCAGGAAATTAGCTTGAGCTACTGACCAGGAACTCCAAGGTTTGCGTGATATAACATCATTGTTATAGGACCAGACTCTCTCAATGAAGTTATCCTCCAAAACAGGAGAGGCTTAGATTTAGTTTTTCTACAAGGAGGAGATTACAGTGCCCTAAGAGAAAACTGCTGTTTTTATGCTAATAAGTTTGTAATAGCCCAGAAGGTCTGAAACAATTGCCAGGGAGATTAGAGAACCGGGGTCAAAGAACGAAATCAGAAGCAGAGATGGTTCCAAGTCTATCAGACTTGAGACTGTGGCTAGGGCTCCTTTCGAGGCCCCTGACAGCCCTTATGCTAATTCCCCACATAGGGCTCTGCCTGGATAATTGGATTATTCGCTTGGTTTCTGAACAGATCAACATAAATTTCCAAATGACCCTAAGAGCTACTCCTTCCTATGCAGCTTTAGATAGACGCAACACTGAAAACGATTTTTCTGAGTAATGACAAGGAATGAAAAGAAAAACCGTACTAGGAAAAAGCATTCTTTTAAAACTTTGTTCTCTTTGAAGCTGCCTAGCTCTGCAACTGTTTCATGGCTCTGTAATTGCTCTCTTGAGCCCTGTAACCAGGAGAGCATCACCGAACATATGGGATGCCTGCTTGTACCCAGCTTTGTGGTCATTAATCCAGTCTAGTAACTGATGGCCATTAACCCAGCCCTGTAACCAGTGACCCCACCCGGCTAGCTAATCAGAAGAACTGCCAGGCTGTCCTGTCCTGCCTTTGTCAGCCCTGCTCATGCCGGCTCACAGACACTCACTGCCTGGTTTTTGCTGGGTTATTCCAGCCAGGACCACTGGTGCAAAATTAAACTGCTCACTGCCTCCCGACTTCCTTGGGTGTTGCTCCTTTCCTGGACTCAGTTTTGTGGCAACAGGGACGCATCCCGGACCCCTGTGCAAACTTCCTAGTGTTCTTGATTTTCTTCTACGGTATTCTGGAAAGAGCTTTAGGAGACCTCACCCACCACCCAGCTCCCAATTCAAGGCCAAAGCCAAGGCCCGAGGAGAGCACAAGGTCCTTCCTGGGGCCTCCCAGAGCCTGGCTAGGAGCCAGGTGTGGGGACTCATCAGGGCCTGCCGGAGGGAGAGACAGATGGGAGCCGGGTCACCAAGTGGCCCCACAAACACTGCCCCGAACCTCACGGTCGTTCTTCCTGGACAGAGGAACAATCAGATCCACACCAGTGGCCCTGGGCTGAGCGGACAGCGCCCAGCATGCCTGGTGTCCTGGCCCCGGCTACAGAGGTGAGGCCACCACTGGGAGCAAAGAGCCTCAGGCCCTGCTGGACTCCGGTAAACTCATGAGTCCATGGAGGGGCAAAGGACGGGACGCAGGCCTGGTGCCCGCTCCTCCACGGGGCTGTGGGGAGACTTCCACCCACCACTCACCTTCCACCAGCTGCGGGGCGGGGAGGGATCCTCAGCTTCAGCTGGGGAGCTCTAAGCAGACCTGAACCAGCTGGCAGACTTGCCACGGGGCATCTTCGGGTGCCCGCCTGGCGGAAGTGGCTGGCGAGTCTCTCCTCCCAGGCCTCCACCCCAGAAAGATGACTGTGTGGGCCAACCCAGCAGTAAATACCACACCTGGGGTAGGGCCAGGACCAAAGAGCCTCTTAAACCTGGGCCCAAGGCCGGGCCAGCACTTGCTGGAGGATGGAGGAGGAAGTGGCCACTTCTGGGGAGGGGGCTTGAATCTTACCAGGGCCGCAGCTACCTGGACACCCATGGGGAGACCACGAGCAGGGAGAGGTCAGTGGCCCACTGCCTGACTGTCACCACCAAGCAAGGGCAGAGCCAGTGGAAGAAGATGATGCCATTTTTTTTTTTTTTTTTACTAGGGATCGACCTCACAACCTTGTGCCTGCCAGGCAGGCGCTTCGGCCACTGAGCTAAATCCCCAGCCCTACTTTTTGAGACAGGGTCTCACTATGCAGGTCAGGCTGTCCTTGAACTCACTTTGTAGTAGTCCAGGCTGGTCTTGAACTCAAAATGATCCTCCTGCCTCAGCCTGCCAAGTGCTGGGATTACAGGGGTGCACCCCCACGCCCGGCTGGATGACGCCATTTAAAATGATGGGTCCCACATATCCAGTGCCAACCACACTGCTGGGCATGGCCCATAATCCCAGCACTCAGGAGACTGAGGCAGCAGGATCACTGTAAGCTCAAGGGCAGCCTGGATTCAGATATCACCCTGCTGCCCCTACTTGGGGTTCTCCTGCCTCTTCCCTCTTGTGCAAACCTCCTGGGCCCACCTGGCACTCGGTGAGGAACAAAGGCAGTACTATGGGCCAGTGCCAGGACTCTGCTGAGCAGGCAGGGGCAGGAGGGCATGTGGCCAGGTCACCCAGAGACCTCAGTAGGACCGGCTATGTCACTTGGGAGGTGTGACTCTGTCATGGGAAAAAATGAGTAACCTCAAGTTGGTGACAGTGGAGCAGGAAGCTACACTCAAGGCGTGGGTCCCACATTAGGCCAGAGACCTAGACCTAGAACTCAGAGCTCTGAACAGTCTCCTGATGAGAGAAGAAAGGGGTGAGCTCCTCCTGGGTTGAGGCTGAGGCCTCAGGCACAGCTTTCAGGCCTGATTCCTCCTGACTCAGCCTCCCATGGCTAGGGCCATATTCGCCGTCAGATGGTAGGTTTATTCCTCCCATTTCACAAGGGAGGAAAACGAAGTTGAGACTGGAAGACTCGGGCCACAGCCAGGGCCAGTGTAGCCCTAGCCCTCACTTCCGGACTGGCAAAGTCCCTGAAGGCCACCCTGTGCATTCTTTCTATAAAGCAACCAACCCCAGTTTAATAGGGAATTTTACTGCCAAATGCTTTGGAATTTGACCCCTGGCCCAGGTTGGTGAGGTGGAGTGGAGAAATCTCCTCACCGCACCGTCCGACCTGGACCTGATGCCATCCGTGTGGGGTGCAGGGTAAGGGTCCCCGAGAAACATCTGACTTGGCCCCATCTCCTGGGGCAGCACAGCTGTGGCACCTGGGGCTGGGGGATGGTTTTGGGGTGCAAGCACATGGGGCGTGGCCTAGGAGGGGTCACAGGGCTTGACCCGCCCTCTGCTCAATACGTTACGGGACTGTGTCCACAAAGGAAGCCCCAGGCGCCACCCGGGACACACGACCACTCCAGACAGTGTCCAGAAAACGCGTTTACCCGTACACTCCGGAGACGGCTCTGGTGGTCGTGCTCAGAGTTCCCCTGAGCCCCACAAACCACAGGCTCCTGGCTACCCTGAACAGAGCCCCAGCCTGAGAGGTGGCACCAGAGGCAGCTGGGGTGGGTAAGAAACAGACAGGGACTGGCACAGGTCACAATGCTGGTGAGTGGGGCCACTGGCCCCGGGGCAAAGGCCACTTGAGAGACCTGGTGGTGGGTTGAACCCCAAAATCAAGACTGAGTCCTTGGGGAGTGGGAGTGGGGAAGGCGCCCCTCCAGTCCCCCTCAAGGCATTCGGCTGCAGATGGTTCTGGGTGTCCCCAGGGTGGGGCAGGAAGGGGCCCTAGGTCCACCCAGCACGTGGCAGGAGGCAAGAGGCATAAATTAAATGTTCATGGTGGAGTGTGGTGGCCCGGGACGGAACGCAGGCCTGGCAGAAGTGTGGCAGCTGGCTGGCGACGGCAGCTACTGGGCCCTCCAGGACGGGTGGGCGAACACGATCGGCCTCTTCTTGGCCCAGCGCGAGAACACGGCCTTCTCGGTGATGAAGCGGTGGGCGCTCCGGGGTGCGCGCTCATGTGCCAGGTACATCTGGCACTCGTCCAGCCGGCCCTTCTCGAAGTAGTGGTAAGGCACCGAGGGGTGGCTCTGCTCCCTGCGGGGTGGGGACACAGCCAGTGGAGACACCAGGATCTACCTCTGCCACCTCTTGGGGACCCAGGCCTGGCCCCAGGCAGTGGGCTCCTCTTTCCCCACACACAGAGGCAGTCAGCCCTGGGTGCCCTGCTGCCCAGGGCCCCCCAGCAGGACACAGCAATGTGGGCAGGGCCTGGTGCTTTGAAACAAGTTCCAAAATGAACAGGGGTGACCACATCTGGACTGGTTACAGTAACACTGGAGTATACTAATGTAACAGGGTTACAAAGTACCTTCTCTGGAGCAGAACTGGAAGTTAGGAAACTGAAACAGTAACAAAAGTAAAACCTTATCTCTAGTCTACCAGGGATACATGCTGCAAATCTACACATCCTCCTAATGTTTGTGGGAGGCACTTTCCTAGATTATTCTCTCTAAAAGGTTACTCAGCCTTCTAAGAAAGTTGCAACTGTTTTTTCCCCAGTGCTTGGAATGGAAACCAGCAACTAAGGCCTTAGGTATGTTGGGCAAATGTTCTACCATTAGCTGTGATTCCCAGCCTAAAACGTTCACTCTGTATGTGTGTGTGTGTGTGTGTGTGTGTGTGTGTGTTTGTGTGTGTGTTACTGAGGCTTGAACCAGGATTTTCACACTGAGCTACATTCCTACCTCTTTTTGAGACAGGGTCATGCTAAGTTGCCCAGGCTTGGCTCAAACTTGAGATCTTTCTGCATCAGCCTCCCAGAGTGCTGGGATTACAGGCCTGTGCCACAGAGCCCAGCTCAGAAAGCTCTATTTCTCTTTTCTATTTTATGCCCACAGAGGCGGCAGGCAGCCCAGGGCCACACCAGCAGTGCTGGGGTCTGTAAAGGAGCCTTCTCTGGGAGCTGAGCACTTTCCTGAGGTCTGGTGCCTACAGGGTTTCTGCGCCTTTGCCACATGCAGCCCCCACAGCCCCTGGATCCCCTGGCAGGGCCTGGGCGCCCCGCACCTCCCCTCCTGCGGGCTGCCACCTGACCTGCAGTAGCTGTCGCTGACCATTCCGTAGACCACAATCTCCTCACACAGCTCCAGGGCCAGGATCATGGTGAACCAGCCAGTGCTGAGAAACGACCCCGACTGCCTCCTGGGGAAGACAGGGACACTGTCAAGGGGGCCTGCCAGCACCCCACGCTCTCAGGGCCTCAGTATGGCAGCCACCATGCCGAAGACCACACCCAGGGGGTTCTTGGGGAGCCCAAGGCCAACAACGGCAGGCAAGAGGAGGTGCCGGCTGCCAAGCCAGGTGTGCCCAGCCTCCCACCCAACAGGGCTGTATCAAGCCCTGCTGTGCACCTGGTACGCTGGGTGTGGGCTCTGGCTGGATCCTTTCCTTATCTAAGAGGCCAGGCCTGGGGAGGCAGCAGGTGGCCCCTGAGCACAGTGGTGAAGTGGCAGGGTAGATGGGTGTGACAGCACAGGCCTATGAACCCAGCTACTCAGGAGGCAGAGGCAGAAAAGATTGCAAGTTCAAAAACAGCCTGGGCAACTTAGTGATACCATGTCTCAAAACAAAAACAAAAGGGCCGGGGTATAGCACAGTAGCAGAGCATCCCTGGGTAAGATCCCAGGTGCCACCACCAAAAAAGCAGGGCGGTGTTCTGAGTCTTCTTCCATTCCAGCCTCTGCTATGGGGCATCAGATTTACCATTAACCTCTCTGAGCCTCATCGATCTGTCTGTGAAAGGAGAGTACCTACAGGTGGCAATGGGGACCAGCCCTGTCAGCTCGGCCCCACATCCCACTTGGCAGAGGGGCTGGGAGAAGGCCAGCCCGGCTGGCTCTTTCATTCAAACCTCCCAGGCCCCGTGCTGGCCTTGAACCTGCCAGGAGGGAGCAAACATTCCCGAGGGACCAGGCAGCTGGGAAACAAATGTAAACAAGATGACGTCAGAGTGTGACACCTGCTGCAAGGACAAGGGAACACAGATGCACTGGGAAGGGCAGCGTTCAGGAGACTGAGGCAGGAGGATCGCTGCTGAGTTCCAGCCAGTCCTGACTGCACAGTGAGTTCAAGGAGGGGCAGGGACAACAGTAGGGAAAGTGCCGAGGCTCAGGAAAGGATGGTAGATTGGGCCAAGGTGGCACCCGTGGGCACGGAAGATGTAAGAGCCAAATGCATATGGCAGGGGATGACATGAGGGTGGCCAGGGGCGAAGCCCCAGTTTTTGTTTCTGTCTTTGTTTTTTAACTTTGAGATGGGAATCTCATTAAGTTGCCCAGGCTGGACTTGAACTTGTGATCCTCCTGCCTCAGCCTCCCTGAGTGCTGGGACCACAGGTATAAATCACCATACCTGATTCCACAAGCTCAAATTTTTGGCTGAAGCACTGGAGGCTCTTTCAGGGAAAACAGGATTTTGGACAGAGTCTTTACCCCATTGCCTCGTAGGGGAAGATGGCAGTTATTTCCTTAACTGCTTCTCTGGTTATCAGCACAGCTGCACGAGCACCCGTCCGGTGTCCACGCCCCAGCCTGTGCTCACAAGGCCCGTAGTGACCCCCAGAACAAACCCCAGCCCATCGAGAGGCTCCCGGCTCACCGGTTCTTGCCTGTCTCGTCCTGGAAGACCTGGTCACAGTGGGCCATCATGCGCTCGGTGAAGGTGTAGACCTGCAGCCCTGGGTACATCTGGGTGAGCTGCAGCAGCGTGCGGTAGGTGCGGCCGCCCAGCGCACGGTCCATGTGCCTGCCCTGGCCCCACACCACGTACAGCGTGTCTCGGGCCTGCTGGAAGTAGTGCGAGTAGTTGCGCAGCAGCAGCGGCACGCTCGTGTGCGAGATCACACGCAACGTGCTGCGCCGCCCCACGTCCGCCTCGAAGCCCACGGTGGGTGCCTGGTTCATGCGCAGCACGCACTCGGCACCGTCGATTTGGGCGCCCAGGCCAGAGCCGAGCATCTGGCCCGAGCTGGACACCACGGCACAGCTGTGGCACGGCTCCCGGACCAGCGGCTGCAGGGGGAGGCAGAGAGAAAGAAGGGGAACTGGGACCTGGGCTTGCACCCCCCTGCCCCTGCCCCACCCACTGCACCCACTGGGTTTCTCCATGTCTGGCACGTGAGCTCCAAGGACTGACCCACTCCATCGGCAGGCTGGTCAGCGGGGGACACCCGACACGGCTTGCATCCTACGTTCACACCCAAGGCCTCCTTATGAGCCACAGCCCTCCTGTGGTTACTGCTGAACCCTAAAGTTGCGACATCTTGGGCACTTCATTAGGGTTGCAGAAGCAAACATTTAAACTGGGTATGATGGCTCACATCTGTAATCCCAATACTCCAGAAGCTGAGGCAGGAGGATTGCTAAGAGTTGAGGCCAGCCTAGGCTACACAGTGAGTTCAAGGCCAGCGTGAACTACACAGTGAGATCCTGTCTCAAAAAAAAAAAAACAAAAGTATGACTTGGGCTGGGGATATAGCCTGATAGACTGCCTGGCAAGGATGAGGTCCTAAGTTTGATTCCAAGTACCAAAAAAAAAAAAAAAGTTATGATTTGTGTCTTGTGTCTAGATATCCCCGCAAAGCCTCATGTGGTCGTAGGTGGGGCTTTTTGAGGGGTGGCTAGATTTAGAATGTATTATGCTAGGATTGATTCATGGTGTAAAGTCCAGATAAAATATAAGGGAGAAAAAGTGGCTCGTGGCTTGCTTGTTTTTGCTGTCTTCTGCTGCCATGAACTGTTATTCTCCTTCGATGCCCCTCTACTCCACCACCATGCCTTGGAGCTGGCCGACTACAGACTGAAACCTCTACAAACTGCGAACCAAATAAACCTTTCTTCCCTTAACTTGTGGGTGTTGGGTATTTTTGTCTCAGCAA